>JAHKKF010520033.1:3411-21239 GCA_019740295.1 Labeo calbasu | reverse complement strand
CAATTTGCAGCTTCATGCTGCAGTGCATACTGGGTAAAAACCATAGTAAAAACTCTTATCAATGCACTGTAAAAAAAAAAAAAAAAAAAAAAAAAAAAAGTGTCACCACTGTTGAGGATCATGTGATAAATGTTTATGTCTAAACGCCTGAGTCAATACCGATTCTTTTTCTTCCCCCTTTGCAATGTTAAAGCATTGTAATAGTTTTTTTTTTTTTTGCAGTGCAATAAAAACTGAATATCTGAAATATCCACAAACCAAAGAGAGACCGCTTCATGATGATCATTCATCATTAGTTACAGACAGAAAGTGTAAACTTATCTGCTATTTAAAAAAAACAAATGTTTATTGCCTCTGTCTACTACATCAGCAATTCATCAGCAGAAATGATTAAAGAAAAGGGTCAAGAGCCCAACTAAAGCAAACACTGAACTCCATGATGGTGGCGTAATTTTAACCAATAAAACATCAACATCTGATCCTCTTGTAATTCTCAATAACAGCAGATGTTCATCATTGATGCACAATCATCATTTAATTAGACACTTAATTATCTTATTAATTTATCTCTTTGAAAGTCCCACCTCTGCTCAATTAATTAAAAACTAGGATGTGACACTGCACTTGGACACAACACTACTAAAAGGACTGAAAATCTGTATGTAATTGAATTACATAAAGTTGAAGTCTACGCTGCAACATTTTAAGTGTGTTACCTATGTTTTCTGTGAATGTCTGTGAAAACTCTTTTCTGTCGCTCTTCACATTAGACTCGAATCTTTTTTTCTTTAATCTTCTGATATAATATTTCCTGTCTGTAATTTATGTAATTTTGATTTTATGGTTGTTGCAGCCATGTAATCACTATGAATGTTGATGATACCCACTGTCAAAGTTTATATCATGAACTGAAGTGTCATTGTTCTGCAGGTTGAGTGATTGTGGCGTCACAGATAAAGGTTGTGCTGCTCTGAGATCAGCTCTGAGATCAAACTCCTCACACCTGAGAGAACTGGATCTGACACTTAACAAACTAGGAGATGCAGGTCTGAAGCTGCTCTCTGATGGACTGAAGGATCCTTATTGTAAACTGGAGATACTGAAGTAAGGTCATATATTAATTTCAACTAAAACAGTTATTCATATTATAGCAAATGTCTGTCATCGTAATGTTGTTCAGATTCCAGTGATGTTTACTACTGTTCAAAGGTTTGAGATCAATAAGATTTTTGATGTTTTTAAAGAGGTCTATTCTGCTAATCAGGGTTGCATTTGCATGACCTAAATACAGTAAAAACAGTAATATTGTATACAGTGGCGGACTGGGGCTAAAAAAATGGCCCTGGACCTTCTGGCACAGAGCAGCCCACACTGCAACAAAAGGCTTGTCTTACTTAGAATTTTTGTCTTGTTTCTAGTCAAAATATCTAAAAATTCTTAAATTAAGATGCATTTACTAGATAAGTAAAACAACATTAGATATTTAGTCTTGTTTCCAGGGGTAAAAAACTAAATTAAGTTAATTTTGCTGTAAATAAGTGAAATTATCTCCCACGCAATTAGTTAGAAGACAGAATCGCGATTCATATACACTATATTGCCAAAAGTATTCGCTCACCTGCATTGACTCGCATATGAAATTAAGTGACATCCCATTCCTAATCCATAGGCTTCAATATGATGTCGGTCCATCCTTTGTAGCTATAACAGCTTCAGCTCTTCTGGGAAGGCTGTCCACAAGGTTTAGGAGTGTGTTTATGGGAATTTTTGACCATTCTTCCAGAAGCGCATTTGTGAGGTCACACACTGATGTTGGATGAGAAGGCCTGGCTCTCAGTCTCCGCTCTAATTCATCCCAAAGGTTGAGTTCAGGACTCTGTGCAGGCCAGTCAAGTTCATCCACACCAGACTCTGTCATCCATGTCTTTATGGACCTTGCTTTGTGCACTGGTGCACAGTCATGTTGGAAGTGGAAGGGCCCAGCTCCAAACTGTTTCCACAAAGTTAGGAGCATGGAATTGTCCAAAATGTCTTGGTATGCTGAAGCATTCAGAGTTCCTTTCACTGGAACTAAGGGGCTAAGCCCAGCTCCTGAAAAACAACCCCACACCATAATCCCCCCTCCACCAAACTGTACACTTGACACAATGCAGTCAGACAAGTACCGTTCTCCTGCCAAACCCAGACTCGTCCATCAGATTGCCAGATGGAGAAGCGCGATTTGTCACTCCAGAGAACGTGTCTCCACTGCTCTAGAGTCCAGTGGAGTCAGATGTTAATGTTTTATTGGTTAAAATGATGCCACCATCAGGGAGATCAGTATTTGCTTTAGTTGGGTTCTTGTCCTTTGACTTACTGTGTCAGACTGCTTTCTAGTAATGGACTTGACACTAGACTTGGACACAACACTATCTATTTCTTTAAGATGTTATGCAGCCTGAGCGGCAGAACCGTGAAATGAAATGACCCCAGCGGGGTCTGGAATGCTGTGTACGCCTCCTCCAGGGGAACTTGCCAATACCCTTTGCAAAGATCCAGGGTGGTGACGAAGTTGGCTTGGCCGATCCTCCCCAGAAGATCATTGATGCGTGGCATAGGGTAATCATTAATTCGGAATGGGCATTTAGCTTTCGGAAGTCAATGCAGATGCGCAGGGTGTTGTCTTTCTTCGGGATGACAACAATTGGGCTACTCCACTCACTCTTAGAGGGTTCAATAACTCCCAACTCCAACATTGTCTCGATCTCTGCCTTCAAGGGTGCTACCAGCCTTTCGGGCACTCTGTATGGCCGCTGTCGGGAAGGTGTTGGATCCAGAAGGTGTATTTGATGTTATACCAGGTTGATCCGCCCAGGCCCTGACGAAACAATGAAGGGTACTGATCCAGAAGGTGGTGCAGCTCAGCTTGTTTGGACTCTTCCAGGAGAAACAGATCAACACCTGCTGGCTGTGCTGGCTCTCTCACCGTCGGTTCTGGTTGTTCGTCTTTCTGATCCTTTTCCACTTCCCGAATCAACAGCGATGTTTCAGGTTTGCTGGGCTCTTTCCACTCCTTCAGCAGATTAATGTGGTAAGTCTGTGGTGCCTTGCCGTTGTCAGGGTGATGAATTTTGTATGACACTGGTCCCATCTTGCGAACAACAGTGTAGGGTTTTTGCCACTTCATCAGCAGTTTGTTCGTTGAGGTAGGGAGCAGTAACAGTGCCTTTTTTCCAGGCTGCAGCTTTCGGGTTCTGGCATGCTGGTCATATAATTTCTTTTGAGCTTGTTGAGCCTGTTGGAGGTTCTCTTGGGCCATCTCCCTGTAGCACTCCAGGTGGTCCCTCATCTCAAGGACGTACTGGACAATGCCCTTCTCTGCCATCTCATCAGACGAAGCAGCCTTCCAGCTCTTCCGCAGGAGATCCAGTGGCCCTTGGACGAGCCATCCATACAGGAGTTTGAATGGAGAAAAGCCTGTTGATGCTTGTGGTACCTCCCTGTAGGCAAACAGCAAGAATGAAAGCCACTTGTCCCTTCCAGTGTCAGAGACGAATTTGCAGAGCATGTTTTTGAGCATCTGGTTAAATCGCTCCACCAGTCCATCAGTCGTGGGGTGGTATGAGCTGGTCTTGTTTACAGTGATGCCTAGCTGTCGATGCAGCAGCTTTATCAGCCATGACATGAAATTGGTCCCTTGGTCTGTGAGGATTTCATCTGGTATCCCCACTCTGGAGAACAGCTAGACGAGGATGTTGATGATCTTGGGCGTAGAAATGGAATGAAGAGGGAAAGCCTCAGGATACCTTGTCGCATAATCGCTGATGACCAGGATGTACTGGCACAAATTTGGCAACCTGCGCGAGAAATACAAGTGATTATTTTCTCCAGAGGTGGAAAGTCCAGGGGTCAGAAAGTTAAAATTCCTGCCATATATTTATTCCAGTCATGAACTCAGCCAGCAGATTTAACTAATTAGTTCTACCTCCTGCTGAGGTGGCACCAAGTCTTTCCTTTCAAGTCAGAAGTCAAATCCCAAGTCCTCAAAGAGTTAAAGTTAATGAGATAATTAAGTGACTAAATGATGATTGTGCATTACAACAAGCAGCATCATTGAAGACAGAAGAAACACAAGAAATACAACTGACTTCAGCCACAGCTTTGGATGAAATCAACTGAAAAAAATCTCTCAAGATCTGATTAAACAACTCCACAAACAGCATCACCAGCTTCACTCATTACTAACCAGACTGAATTTATTTTATGTCTGCAGAATTGAGGATTAACAGAGGTCTAGATGTTGATGTTTTACTGGTCAAGAAAAGAAAAGAAAGAAAAAAAATATGTTTTTGCTACTGAATCAGAAGCTTCCAGTAGCAGATTAGTTTACACTCTCTGCTTATAAATAATTTGGATAACCATCATGAAATGGTCTCTATCTTTGATTTATTGACTAACAGTCAGCTACTGCAGAACTGCAGCAAAAAATCCTATTAAACAGATGTCACTGTAATACTTCAGTATTGGAAGAAAAAACTGCATCAGCTTTAGAGGAGGTGGGAGTTGATGGGAGTTTTTTAGTATGTTGTTACCCAGAATGCATTACAGCATGAAGCATTTTGTTGAGATTCATATGCTGGTTCTTGATGTCTGTCTAAACAGTATAGATGTTCACATTTTCATTATGCAGGTTTTAAATTAACTCACGGAAAATGTTGGAGAAACACTTCACTTGCATGCTGTAGTTTTACAGAAGTAGTAATGCAAAATCTTAACACGAAAGAGAAAAAAAAACATTTTAAATATAATCAGACAAACTCTTGATGACTACCTCACCATATACATATCTCACTGCTTTACAACACTACATGTGTTGTTACAGATAGAAATCTGATGCAGGAAGTCAAGGGTCAAGAGCCCAACTACAGCAAACACTGATCTCTATGATGGTGGTATCATTTTAACCACCTCTGGAACTGAGAGAGTGAAGAGTGTGTTATTGTTCTGCAGGTTGAGTTATTGTGGCGTCACAGATGAAGGTTGTGCTGCTCTGAGTTCAGCTCTGAGATCAAACTCCTCACATCTGAGAGAACTGGATCTGTCTAGGAATAAACTAAGAGATGCAGGTCTGACGCTGCTCTCTGATGGACTGAAGGATCCTCACTGTAAACTAGAAATACTGAGGTAAGATCATACATGAATCTCAATTATTAAAGAATTTGTATTATTTTAAGGGTCTATCAGCCATATGCTGCTTAAATCATAGCAATTTACATTAACAAAATAAAGCAAAAGTTAATAATAACAAGTAAATAAAAAAATAAAAAACACGTTCCTGCTGAACTGAGAGTGAAGAGTGCATCGTTGTTCTGCAGGTTGTGTGATTGTGGCGTCACAGCTAAAGGTTGTGCTGCTCTGAGTTCAGCTCTGAGATCAAACTCCTCACGTCTGAGAGAACTGGATCTGTCTGGGAATAAACTAGGAGATGCAGGACTGTCGCTGCTTTCGGATCGACTGAAGGATCGTCAGTGTAAACTGCAGATACTGACGTAAGAACTTATGTGAATCTGTTAAAACAATTATATTATACCAAGATCTGTCATCATAATGTTGTTGAGATCACAGTGATTTACATTAACACACAATAAAACAAAAGGAAACAAAAACTAATGAAAACACTGAACTGAGAGTGAAGAGTGTGTTGTTGTTCTGCAGGTTGAGTTTTTGTGGCATCACAGATGAAGGTTGTGCTGCTCTGAGTTCAGCTCTGAGATCAAACTCCTCACACCTGAGAGAACTGAATCTGATTGGAAATAAACTAGGACAGTCAAGTGTGAAGCTGCTCTCTGCTTTAAAAGACAATCCACATTATAAACTGGAGACACTGCGGTAAGTAGTGATTCATCCCATATGGCAAAAATATATTTTTTTTGTGGCCAAAATATATTTGAAATATATGCTAAATACATGTTGCACCCAGTGAAGCTCAATGAAATATATTTTTGAAATACTAAATATATTTCACCTCAACCATCGTATACTAAAATATATTTCTAAATGTATTTCTGTGGCAAGAAAATGCATTTTTTTGGACTGAAATATACATAGGTCAAAATATGTTTTTAAAAAATATATTTATATGTAGCCCAAAATATATTGTTAGAAATATATTTACGTAAATATATTTTAGCAAATATATTTTTTGGCCATTATTTGTATATTTTCAAAATATATTTTAAATGTAGAAATATACTTTCAAAAATATACAAAAATACATATGTAGAAAAAATATTTATGTAAATATATTTTAAAACATATTTTAGCAAATATATTTCTTGACCATTTTTGTATATATGTTATTTTTACAATATATGTTGAATGTATAAATATATCTTCAAAAATATATAATTTAAGTGTATTAATATATTTTCAAATAAAAAGTCATTTCCCCAGTCATTTTAAATTTTATGCAAAACTGTAAAATTACTAAAATCTGTAACATCTCTTTTTTCTTAAATTTAATAGAACTGTATGTAAAATTACAAAAATAAAGGTGATAATAATATATGAAATCACCACCAGCACCATTTCTCACACTATTAAAACAACAACAACAGTGGCAACTGTCTAAAAACAACTGTAAAATTCAAGTAAAATATCCTAACTTATAGTGCAAAACAGTATTTAAAATTTAACAAACACTGATATTTTACAGATATTTCGTGAACTATTATAATCAAACACATTTACTTTATAAATATATAAATAAATAAACTCATGACTTGCAGCAATGGAATAATAAACTTTATCAGATCTTCATTTATTACAAACCAGTTAAACATTATTTCATACAAAAGCTCATTTTAAGAATTACCGAGTTTCAGATGTTGGTTTTATTAAAAGCAATAAAGTTTGATGTCACATGATAGAGATCAATGTTTGCTTTAGTGGGGCTCTTGAGCCTTAATTCAAATGTTATGGTTGCTTTAGAAAGAAAACTGATGCCGGCTGCTTATTTTTGATGCTAAAGACATCAGCAAGTAGCTGTTAACAAAAAACCACTAAGAGTTAAGCTTTGTTAACTATTAGCACTGTATAAAAATAAAGACTGCATTTTTATGAGAGAAATATTGTACTGTTATGAGGTTCAGGTCTTAAGTCAGGTCTTTTAAGTATAAAAAAAATATATATTGAGCTGTAAGATTTAGATGCACAGAGACATGAAGAATCAGCGTATTAATCTCAACAGTGGTGACAATCTTTTAAAAGCTTTTTTTGTGAATCTATAGTTTGTTTTGTGATGTTCAGAGTTGATGTTTATCTGAATATTTTGTCACCATTGTTGAGATTCATACACTGATGCTTGTATGCTGATCTTTGTAAATTCTTTCAAGTCATTGCAACTGTATAAAATCAGAAACAAATATTAAATAAAGACCAGATTATGATACAACCACAACATGTTGACAGCTTCTTCTAATGAGAGTTTGTTCTGTTAGTTTGCATAACAAATGTGCTTCAAAAATGCAGAATCACAGCTGCAAAAGATAAAACAGTAACACTTTACAATACGGGTGCACAAATATTCATTAATTCATGCTTAACTAATGCAGAGATAATCATGAGTTAATATATAACTCATGAAGACCTAAACCATTTATTAATAATTACTTTATCAGCAACAAATGAACATTCTATATGATTCACAGATTAAGTAATCAATGAATTGTTATTAGTTAAATGTGTCATAATGTATTAATTCCCTAATAACTTATTTTATTAACTAATAGTGTAAATTCATGTGTTAATTACCACAATAGGTTGAAACCACGCATTTCATCTTCCAGTTGTCTGCTTTAATTAATTATTAACTTATGATTTGCAAAGATATCATGTTATGATTTTACTTGTTGAGGCACAGAACTGTTAACTAATTGTTAAGTAACATGTCATTGTGGTTATGGATTTAGAATTAGTTAGTCATGTGCCTCAACAAGTACAGGTAATGATTAATTAAAGCAGACAACTGGAAGTTGAAATGCATGGCTTGAACCCATAAAAATGCATGGCTCCAACTCATTGAGGCACAAGACTAACAAACTAATTCTATACCCATAACCACAATGACATATTACTTAACAATTACTTTTTAGTTCAGTGCTTTAACAAGTAAAGTCACAACATAATGATACATTTGCAAATCATTAGCTAATGAGTAAAGCAGACAACTGGAAGTTGAAGTACATAGCTTTGACCACTGTGGTAATTAACATATGAATTTACATCATTAGTTAATAAAATAAGTTATTAGGGAATAAATACATTATGACACATTTAACTAATAACAATTTATTAATTACTTAATCTATGAATCATATAGAATATTCATTAGTTGCTGATGTAGTAATCATTAATAAATGGTTTAGTTCTTCATGAATTGCACATTAATTAAGCATATTTGTGCACACGTATTGTAAAGTGTTATCGATAAAACTTATCATACAAACTCAGGAGTTAAGAGCCCAACTAAACACTGACTTCCATCATGGTAACATCAAACTTTACTATTTTCAGTAAAAATCTAAACCTGTTAATTCTCAGTAAGAACTTTTGTATGAAAGAAATCAGGTAAATGTTGTTTATGGAGTCTTGTTTAATAATCCTCTGCCTGTCATATGACCTTTTTTTACCATTTTATTTTAAAGTTAAGGAATCTCATCAGAATAATTCAAGCAATATCTGTTTTGTAAAACATTTAATGAACGTTTCCACTTTTTTTTTTTTTTTTTGCATATTATTAAAATTAGGATATTTTACATTTATTTTATAGTTTTTGCTTGTGTTTTTACCGTAATTTTATAATTTTACCATAAATATATTTTGAAATATATTTAACAAATATATATATTTTGGTCATTTTTTGTATATTTTGAAATATATTTGAAACTATATTTTTTTGCTGTATGGGATGTATTATATAATAATGTCATTTGAACTATCAATCCCCTGTACAGATGTGTATCAGCAGTAATGCTCCATAATGCATCTGTGTGTTTTGTTTAATACTGACAGGTATTAAATAATGGTGAATATGTGGACAGACACATCAAAGTCAACAGAATCAACAGAATAGTCACGAAGTCACAGTGAATGCCGATGTGTGTGTGGAATACAGAAGTTTACAGGACATATTTTACTAGTTGGGCTACTAAAGATCTTTCATATTAGACCTATTACTGACATCAGCTGAATTATACCATTTAGAATGAAATACATTGGATTTTATTACATCTCAATGTCACAAAAATTATTTAAATTTTATGCTGCATAATGCGGGGCCTCAGAGAAGAGAACAATTCAAAATGTCTTCTGTTTGCCATTTGGGACGACCATAAAAACAGATTGGGAGCTTACATAGTTATTTCCCATACAATTACATTTTTTACTGTGTGTGTTAAGTATGACCCAAACAAAACCTTTCTTTTTCTATTTAAATAATTTTATGACCCTACTGATTTAACGAGTACGATCTTGTTGTTGTCATGCTACTTAATAATAATAATAATAAATGTTTTCTTGTGTTCAGACTGATTCAAAATTATATTCTTCACTAGTTAATGTTAATGTTATCACACTGGACTGAAACTTACTAACTTTGCTCGCACACGGCATAACTACTTCTCAGATGTTCTGGATAATTTTCATATTTTCTTGAGGGATTTATTTCACCTTGTTACATTTTTGTTGTTTCTGGTCAAAAATGTACCCTGAACTGTATCCAATATCTTTTCATTCATCCCACATCCCACATTCTCTCTCTCTCTCTCTATTATACCATAATTTATATATGCAGTGCATATATATGTTTTATTTTACTGACAGCTGTTAAATAATGATGAATAGTCACAGTGACCTCACTGGTGTGTGCTTGTGTGTATGAGAGAGATTTCTTTTAATGACATTACTTTATATCAATGTAAATATAATTGTTTTTATTATGACCTATTAAATATAAAATGTATATGACCTATTAAAATTTTTCTTCCATTCATCTAGTGGACCTTTTTATCTGCCATCTCAATGATGTGAACAACTCAATAGAATTCAATGGCAATTTTAAAAGTTTGAGTTTTATTTGTGACTAAGTGGCATATCCTGGATGTTTTATATGTTTAAGTAATGCTATTTTTAGATCTTTTGGAGAATGACTACAAATGTAAAGTCTTTTATTCACTCAGGTAATGTGTTTTTCATCACCGTTTGGCATTTTGATTTCCCCCTCAAACGATGAAGCGAAGTGCATAGCGTTAAATTATGTCTAAAATAGTCTTTGTCTGGGCCGATCGCCAACAGTTGATTCTACACAGCATCGCTTTACATCCCTTACGAAAATTATTATAGTAAAAGTGTGTGCGTTTTTTGTCTTATTTGTATAACCACAGTTTTACTTCAAATACCATGGTTAAACTATGGTTAGTGTAGCAAAACCATAGTTCATTTGTGGTTACCGTGGTTTAACTATAATCTTGGTTGGTAAAACCATGGTTAATTTTAGTAAAGGATTATAATGCCTATATTAGAATATTCATAAAACTCGGTTACTTGACCTGACCTGCAGAGGGCAGCACAGATCTGAGTAGTACAAATGCTTCTGAAAGCTTTGCAGGTCCATTTTTGTTGTTTCCGTTTCTGTTGTTGTTACTGACATAACATGTTCATCTCAAATGTGCAAGATAATAGAACTGTGGGTCATTGAGGGGGAATCTCTTTGTCAGCTCTAACATGCTGCTTAAACCTTTCCTCCTCATAAAACCGGAAAACAAACTTTTTTTGCGGCCGCCCCAGCCACACCCTCACCCTCCCTTTTTCACCTGAAAGTGTGGTGTCCATCAAAGCGAAAGTAAAATCCATTGGCCCATGGTGGAATTTTATGAAAACAGAAACATATTTTTTTGACACAAATATCAAATAAATGAGTTTCATTCTTAATGGAACCTGATGGAGATCAGCAAGCGTTATGAGGAACTATCCACGGATACATTTACATGCAGGTGAGTGTTACAAAAACAGCGACGAAACAACGTTTTTCCTAGACTTAGAACTAGAAAAGACATAGGCCTAGACAACCGTTGTTTAACGATGTTCTGTGAAAATCTTCCTTCGAAAGCAATAATAGTTCTTTTTTTTTTTTTTTTTTTTTGCAATCGGATATTTAGCTCTTATAGCTCTCTATAAAATTCCAGGTGAAGATTTAATATCATGTACCAATTAATGGTTCTTCGGTTGGTTCTCGTCATGTTTGTAATATTTGTAAAATATTAAAAAAGGCCAACTCGTAACCCCCATTTTCTTCGGTGGGATTTACCACTTATACTTGACTTTGTCTGCTTGTCACCATTCAAGCTTTGCAGACAGCTGAACATAAGTGATATTAATTGATGTTAAATGTGATTTAAATTAATTTGTTGTATTCACATTCAATGCACAAACCGGAACCCAGTGTCCATGAGGAGTTACCGGTCGATGGATCCTCTAGCTTAGTGGACACACTGAAACGTCTAGGTCAGGGATAGGCAACGTCGGTCCTGGAGTGCCGATGTCCTGCAGAGTTTAATTCCAGCCCTGAAATTAAAAACTCACCTGCCTGTAGCCCTAGTAATCCTGAAGACCTTGATTAGCTTGTTCAGGTGTGCTTGATTAGAGTTGGAACTAAACTTTGCAAGTCATCTGCTCTCAAAGACCGACGTGGTCTTGGAGAGCAAGGTGCTGTCCAGGAAAGATGGAAATTTCTGGTCTGAGACTTTCATTTTGAGGTTTTCCAATTTCTGGTATGTCTTAGCATCAGAAATTGAAAAACTTCAAAACCAAGTCTCAGAACAGAAATGATAAAACATAGCTGTAACAGTGAAAGTCTGTGGATAATTTGTTGTGTTCATCTTTAATGCACAGACCAGAATCCAGCTGTTTGTCCATGAAGAGTGACCGGTCAATGGATCCTCCACCTAAGCTTAGTGGACACAATGATCTTGGGTTTAGGTTAACACTGTATTAAACTGTTTGTCCTTCAGGATTCACGTATTAATATACTTAAAACACTTTTATTGTCTTATAATATGCATTTATTTTTACCTTATTTGCTCAATGACTCCCAAACGGTTCGCTCAACTCAATTCATTTTGCCTTTGCGTGAAGCTAATCTGCGGCGATTTTATCTGGTAGATATAACTGTGCAACTTAGTTATTAGAAACTGCAAACCAGAAATTAGTTTGGTTCTTTGTTTGGTACGATGATGGCCGTATGATTTCTGTGAATGACTGAGCGCTCCAATGAAGGCAAGTGATTCAAATATTGGTCAGTTTATTCTAAGGCAGTGCAACCAGTTAGCATATTAAAAATATTAATGTATATAAAGCCATTTTTCCTCTGGTGATTTATGTTTGTTTTCAATGTACTCTATTGGTGTGTCCCAAAATTGAAAGCAATGTCACATAAACATAAACATGTTTTTGTTTTGTTTGAAACATTTTATGTTTATAAACATAAACACGATATTGGATTAGTTAACGTCTCATGTAAGCAGTCCACCGAATCTTTCAATCGGAATGATATTAATCGGAGTGAAAAAAATAAAGTGTACATGTAGACGTGGCTAGTGTTTGAGGGAGAGGGGTTCAAGTTTCCCCGGGTCTGTGCTCACAACAAGGGTGGGCTGATGCTAATGTCTCATGTTGATTTAAAGTTGAAACAGCTTAAGATTTGTTTTAAAAATGACTAATTTAAATGACTCTGAGTCAACTCTTTCTTTTGAAAGACAATAGCTTTATACACTGAGCACTTTCAGATTTAAAACTTTGCAGGATGTTTTCATTCACTTCGAGCTGTTTTACACACTGCATGAAAGGTAATTTTCAAAAATCCATAACAGGGGCACTTTAATTAATAGCTCCCATATGTGGATGTGTACTTGGTGTAAAGTCTCCAGGATCATACATATTAATACATATTACATATAATACATATTAATGAAACAAAAGTCTTTAATGTAAGTGTGTGTGAAGTAAATTCATTTGTTGTGTTCACATTGAATGCACAGACCAGATCCTCCAGCACTCAGCTGCATGTCCACGAGGAGTGACGGTTCAGTGGATCCTCCACCCAAGTTGAATACACACACTGATCTTGGGTTTAGGTAAATGATGTACTAAACCGTTTGTCTTATTACATCTCTGTTGAAACAAAGAAAGAATTGTTCAGTGCATGTATGCAGTGCATTTCAGGAGATATTAATTAAAAAGATCTTAATTAACAGCTCTAGTTTGTGGATGTGCACTTGCTGTAAAGTCTCCAGTAGCATAATACATACTAGAATAATATAATCAGTTCTGTATAAATGTCAGTAATATAAGTGTGTGTGAATTAAATTAATTTGTTGTGTTCACATTCAATGTACAGACCGGATCATCCAGAGCCCAGCTGTGTGTCCATGAGGAGTGACCGGTCAATGGATCCTCCACCTAAACTTAGTGGACACACTGAAAAGTCTAGGTAAACAATGTACTAAACCATTTGGCTTAATACATTGAAATCTAATCATTTTTCTGTGCCTTTATTCAGTGTATTAGAAGATATTAATTACCTGTAGATAGCTGTACCTACCTTTTATATATTCAACAATAGATCACATATTAATGGAATAATTCACCCACCTGAATCAGGTTATTAGAAAAATGGTGCTGTGCAGGGAAGGTGAAGGGCGAGTATAGAGACAGGAATCTTTGCAGTGTTTTTTTTAATAAACGAGATAATCCGACAGGCAATGGAGCACACAAATGCAACTAAATCAGTACCTACAGAACTAAGTGAGAACACACTAGAACCCATGGAAACAGGAAATAAACACAGCAAACGGTAACTAAGATACACCAGAAATTGAAAAACTTCAAAACTCAGACAAGAAATGGTCAAACATAGCTGTGACAATAAGAGTGTATGGATAACATTGTTTTGTTCATCTTCAATGCACAGACCAGAACCCAGCTGTGTGTCCATGAAGAGTGACCGGTCAATGGATCCTCCACCTAAGCTTAGTGGATACACTGATCTTGGGTTTAGGTATTAAAAAGTGTTAATCTTTTTACATCTTTTTTTTTCAATGCTGTAATAGGTTTTCAATGCCTGTATGCAGTGCATTTCAGAATGAAGATTTCCAATATGTATAAGAATAGCTCCAATATGTGGGCTACAACACTTGCACTTTGTCTCCAACAGAATAAAACATATTAATGAAATATTTTAGTTTCCTAGAGCAATCAATCATTACAAAAGTGATTAATATAAGAGTAGGTGAATTTCATTCACTTGTTGTGTTCATCTTAAATGCACAGGCCAAACCTGCCAGAATCCAGCTGTGTGTCTAAGAAGAGTGACCAGTCAATGGATGCTCTGCGTAACTTAAGTGGACACATCTTGGGTCAGTCTGATCTTGGGTTCAGGTAAATGCTTTAGGCACTGCCACCCAATGTCCCCCCTGCTTGGCGACGAGCCTGCCCAAACATTTCAGTTCTGAACAGCAGCAATACGTAGCGCCACTCACTGGAGATTTCACTTTAAAACGGTCGCTAAACATGCAGTAAGATATGTAATAATGGTGTTGCAGAAATGTCACCACAAGCATGTATTTCCAATTTTGGAGCTGATTGGAGCTACACTATGCAGGACACCGGCCCTCCAGGAGTGGAATTTGACCAAAAAGTCCTAAACTAGGAAGATCTCTTTAAACAAATATGTTGTCATCAAATGTATACTATATAATGTATGCATATATAATGAAAAATTAATACAGCACACATTCTACTATTTTTTTTATTTTAATCTTACAGTTATGATCCTGCGGAAGCCCTTAAGACATTCAGATCAAATCTGAGGATGAAATTTGAGTGTCTGTATGAGGGAACGGCAAAGCAGGGAAACCCAACACTGCTGAATGAGATCTACACAGAGCTCTACATCACAGAGAGTAAGAGTGGAGAGATCAATAATGAGCATGAGGTGAGACAGATTGAGACACAATCCAGGAGAGCAGCAACAGAGGACACACAGATCAAATGCAATGACATCTTTAGACCTTTACCTGGACAAGACAAACCCATCAGAACTGTGCTGACAAAGGGAGTCGCTGGCATTGGAAAAACAGTCTCTGTGCAGAAGTTCATCCTGGACTGGGCTGAAGGGAAAGACAATCAGGACGTCCAGCTCATATTTCCACTTCCTTTCAGAGAGATCAACTTGATGAAAGACAAAACACTCAGTCTTCTGGATCTTCTGCATATTTTCTTCCCTGAAACCAAAGAAATTAAACCATTCAGTGATGAATATAAAGTTGTCTTTGTTTTTGATGGTCTGGATGAGTGTCGTCTGTCTCTGAATTTTCAGAGTAATGTGAGGTTGTGTGATGTGAGTGAATCAGCCTCAGTGGACGTTCTGCTGACGAATCTGATTGTGGGGAATCTGCTTCCCTCTGCTCTCATCTGGATCACCTCCAGACCAGCAGCAGCTGATCTCGTCCCCTCTGAGTATGTCCATCGAGTGACAGAGGTACGAGGCTTTAATGAGCCACAGAAGGAGGAATATTTCAGGAAGAGAATCAGTGATCAGAGTCTGGCCAACAGGATCATTTCACACCTGAAGTCATCAAGGAGCCTCTTCATCATGTGCCACATCCCAGTGTTCTGCTGGATCTCAGCCACTGTTCTGGAGAAGATGTTGAGTGAAGCAGAGAGTGGAGAGATGCCCAGGACTCTCACTGAAATGTACACACACTTCCTGATCATTCAGACCAACATCAAACATGAGAAGGACTATGAGAAGAGAGTGAAGGATGAAGACTTGATACTGAAACTGGGGAAACTGGCTTTCCAGCAGCTTGTGAAAGGCAACCTGATCTTCTATGAGGAAGACCTGAGTGACTGTGGTATTGATGAGACTGAAGCATCAGTTTACTCAGGATTGTGCACTCAGATCTTCAGAGAGGAGTTTGGTTGGTATCAGGGGAAAGTCTTCTGCTTTGTTCATCTGAGCATTCAGGAGCATCTTGCAGCTCTATATGTGCTGCTGTCATTCCTGCTGTACAAGAGAGATGTGCTCAATGAAAGCCTCAGCTCAAAACATGCACATGAGTTCACATGTCACACAATATCTGACCTGCATCAGAGAGCCGTGGACAAGGCTTTACAGAGTAAGAATGGACAGTTGGACCTTTTCCTCCGATTTCTTCTGGGTCTCTCACTGGAGTCCAATCAGGTGCTCCTGAAATATCTTCTGACACACATTGGAAACATTTCATACAGCAAAGAGAAAATGGTTGAGTACATTAAAATAAGAATAAAAATGAATCCCTCACCAGAGAAATCCATCAATCTGTTTCACTGTTTAAATGAACTGGGTGATCAGTCTCTCGTGAATGAAGTCCAGAAATATGTCACATCTGGAGGTCTCCTCGAGGCCAGATTGTCCTCTTCACAGTGGTCAGCTGTTGTCTTTGTTTTGTTGATCTCAGAGCAGTTGGATCATTTTGATTTGAGTAAATACATAAGCAGAGAGCGAAACCAAAACCACATGACACCTGATGAAGTTCTTCTGAAGCTCTTGCCTGTAGTTGAAGCCTCCAGATCAGCAGAGTAAGTAGCACTGAGTGTCATCATCAGATATGCTTCTGTATTTTTATGCTAATTTCAAGGATTGGGTTTTGAATGTCTGTGAAACCTCATCTATAGCTCCTCTAGTGAGACTATCTCAAATCTTCTGATACAATGAACTTTGCCTCTCTGTAAACATATGTTTGTGAATTTTATTGTTGCAACCTCTGTAATCATTATGAATGTTGATGAAACCCACGGTTAAATTTTATATTGTGAACTGAGAGTGAAGAGTGTGTTGTTGTTCTGCAGGTTGCGTTGTTGTGACGTCACAGATAAAGGTTGTGCTGCTCTGAGTTCAGCTCTGAGATCAAACTCCTCACAGCTGAGAGAACTGAATCTGACTATGAATAAACTAGGAGATGCAGGTCTGACGCTGATCTCTGATGGACTGAAGGATCCTCACTGTAAACTGGAGATACTGAGGTAAGATTATACATTAATCTCAACTGAGAAAAGAATCGTATTATTTTAAGGATCTGTTTGTATGTTATTCAGATCATATCAATTTACATTAACACACAATAAAGCTAAATGTAGTAACAAATAATAAATCATTAAACTCAGCCCAATGTGATGTCAGTTATATGTTAAGTGTATCAACTTGAATATGCATTAAAGGGATACTTTGCCCAATTATGGAAATTTTACTCGCTGTTGTGACATTACAGATCTGTATGAATTTTTTGTCCTTCAAATAAACACAAATAAAGTTTGTCAGTCCATATACTGCAAAGGGGTAGTAACCTGAAGGTTTATGCTTCAAAAACCATGCAAAACAAACACAGCTATAAACCAAAAAGACCCCAGTTGATTAATCAGTGTCTTCTGAAGTCAAACCATAAGTGTGTGTAAGAAAAATATAATTTTTAAAAAACTTATCTAACTGCAGATCAGTGCTTCAGGCCAACTGTCATTAGTGTGTTCATGTGAGCATGTTGGTGTATAATGAAGCTCACGGCAAAAGTGACTCTTTGCTTCTGCTTCACTTCTCACATCAGCTTCAGAATGAGCTTCACACCTTTTAGGATGTTATGTAATTATTATTATTTTTATTATTATTATTATTATACTTGGACATAATACCAATACAGAATTAAGATTTAATATCGTAGTCTCTATGTATTTGTGTCGTTTCTGCTGAACTGAGAGTG
>JAHKKF010520032.1:2608-12879 GCA_019740295.1 Labeo calbasu | reverse complement strand
TTCGCTAATACACATCTAAAAATATACAACTCTATGGAAATTAATTATTTATTATCTCCACGAGCGATCGCAGTTTGAGTATAGTTCTGTGTAAACAGCGCTTAGAATCTAGAACAAAATATTAGTGACTCTGATAACATACCAGTTTAGAAAAGCAATAAAATATGATGTTTTGTTTTCTATATTCCAATATTTCAGAGAATATTATTCAGTGAATTGACATTATCCAGTGAGCTATTCTTCACTCATTATATTAAACATCTTATAAACCTACTAAAACTGTAATTTAAAATGTTTTTCACTTAGTGTTGCAGCTGATGCATTTTATAAATAAAAAAAAATTATAAATAAAAAGGTTTTATTGTTGTAATATGAAGATTAAGGAGGAAAAATTACTTACTTCACTCAGTCATTTATTTACTTTATAACAGTAAATAAAAATTGGTTCTGCATATCAATTATCTGGCACATAAACATGCAAATAATCTGTATCGGTTGTAAAAAAAAATAAAAATAAAAATCAATATCGGTCGATCACTACAGTCCACACAGCCTTCTGAAGCAAACTGATGCATTTGAGTAAGACAAATATCTATACACTTATGAACCATAACACGTAACTGCGGTAGAAAGAGCAAAACAAAACACTGGTCACAAATTACAAGTATAAAACAAAGATTTGTAAAGAAAAATGTTGGAGGATTTCAATATAAGCCAAAAGGAGACTGGTTTTTTCTTTTGCTGTAAACAAAACTTGGTTCTCACGAGACTAGCATATTCTCACCGGAGCTTACGCTATGCTTACGTTCTATGCCATTCGCTTTAACACTCTCTTGTGCATGCGTGTACAAGATTTTGGATATTTTTCTTAACCAAACGCACTGATTCACTGCAGAACGCCTTTATTAACCCTCCTTTTTATAATGAATGGATGCATTTCATTGTACTATGAAAATCTCAACACCCATTCACTTCCATCATAAAGCTTGGAAAAGGCAGGACAACTCCGATTGTATTCATCTGAAAGAATAAAGTCATGTACAACGTGGATGGTTTGAGGCCAAGTAAATCATGGGGTAATTTAGTAAAACTATATTTAGTGCCCAATCGCCCAATAAGACTGAGCTTTTCAAACTTTAAAATGGCCGCAGAAGTAAGTACAATACGACTCCTAACATTAATCAATACAACTCATGCGCCATAAGTCTTGTTTAAAAAGAAGCAGGAATTTAAGTTGTTTATAAGTTAAGTTGTTGACAATCAGAGTCACGGAGTTCAGCTTGACAAATTATTTTTCTGATTTATGAAAAACAGCATTTAGCAGATGCTTTTATCAAAATCAATTTTCACTACATTCAAGGTGAACCACACATATTGTGTACTCTCACATATACATATGATGCAATTTAAGATTAGTTATCCATGTATACAACTGAATTTTAACACAATTCTAAGGCAACCCAGCTTGTGATTTTACCCTATGATTTTACCCTAGTTTTTAAAGTTTTTTTCATACATTTAGAATAAACTGTAGCAAAGTTATTGATGAATTATAATTTGTTCGTAAAAATGACTGCATGCAAATTTCATTATTTGACATGAAAATGTCAAATATTGATACGTACAACACATGTGATAGTCAAATTCAAAAAGTCTTGTTTTCAATTAGCATACAAACTGACTAGCCTGCTAACATTTCGTTACCCATGTCCTAAAGTTTGAATATTAAAACACTAATATTAAAAACTTGTGATAAAATGGACACTGTAATACCATACATTCTATTCAAAACTATTAATCTTCAGAGGTCAACGGGAAAACATTTAGTATTACCATCATCATCATATCTGATCAGGCATTACAAACAGCTATCCCTTGGGGTCTAAGGGGGATTGAATTCTGCAGGAGGATTTAATTTTTCACAACACCAGGCCGTGCTAAGGACACTAGGTTGCAAAAGAGTGGTGTACATTTTTAGCACATTAAGCTTGGCAGATTAGCCATCTGGAGTTTAGAGGTGCAGATATAGACGCTAGAATAAGACACAGGAAATGACAGTGAGAGCAGACAGTGGAGAGCACCTAAAGGACAAGTGATCCCGTCAAAACTTACCTGTTTATTTTATGTTATACTAACTTCATTAAGTTAACACAACTTTAAATTCTGTAACAAGGACTGGGAGCTGAATTAATCTTAGGTATACAGGATCAAAATGTATGTTTAGCAGTAATTTCATTTTTGCTGGAGAACACAAAGTTATGCAGTTGATCACATTTGAATGAATGCCAAAATCAACACTTAAGGTGGATCACATGTTGAACTATTCAACCCAGAGTTAAGTAAGAGGTAAACAATGCAGAGATTGTAGTTCATGACTAACAGTGAGGTAAAACAAGAATGGCCTACAAAAAAAAAAAAAAAAAAAAAACACTTAAAAGTATGATTTTACACACTGAATGCAGTCTTAAGTAAAAACAGCATATCTGATGAATTTAGGAGTAAGAAGCTTTTTTCCGATTTGCTTGTCTGCTATAGTACAGCCTTGTATAAATTACTTTTTGATAATTGTGTGCATAGAATTGGAACTGGAACGGGATATTACATTTGAATTAGAAATGAATACTGAAGAGAACAAGGGTTTTTGTCGGCATACTTTAAACACTTAGTCCACGCACATTCATTTGCATTACATTTAATCAGATGTGAATAGTAAATCTGTGCACTTTTATTCTGAGGCTCTAGAGCACTTTCTTAACGATGATTAACATCTAAAACTGACTGAAACATAGCTACATAATATAGACATAGATGCTGTATCTGTTTAGAACAAGGAACAGGAGAAAGAAATTAGATGAAAATAAAGATATTACAGCACACTGAAGTGCAAGTTTTGATTGTATAAAGGATATGGATGCACCAATATAGTCAAGTTCAAATAAAAGCCTAAAAATAGTATACAATTATATATTAAACAGTATAAATTTAAAGTTGGAAATATGGCCTGTGTCAATCATTAAAACAAAGGATGATTTAAAATACAATTCTGCCAATGAAAGCTTAGTTTATAGCATTGAGGGACTGGAGTATATGGATCATTGTAATGACTGACACTAACCTTCAAAGTTAAATTTATACTGTATCAATTTAGCCTGGAGACAAATAGGTCAACGGTAGTTTTGCAGCAAAAACCATGATTAATTTGTTAAGGAGTTAAAGAACAGGTTTTTGAAATACGGCCTTAATGTGATTTAAGTTAACCCATTTTAATAAAGCATTTTAGAACTCCATCCCTGTTATACATTTAATTTCATTTTATTTGGGACCAAGTACTTGATTTCAACATGCTGAAATCTGACCCTGTCTAACAACACAAAACAGGATGTGAAATAGACTCCGGAGGGCTACCATTTATTGCGGCATTCACCTAGTATTGGTTAAGGTCACAATGAGGTCACAACCTGACCTGATACTGACTTACTGTAAATTTAACATAGTCATACTCAGGAAAGACATTTACAATGATTAAAAAAAACAATGAGCTCATCTAACATCCTGTGACCTTCATGTTTTTCCTTTCCTGGTGCGGACTGCGTAATAACTAATTTAATGTGGCAAATCCTCTGCAGTGACAGGAAATGTCGATACATGCCAGTTCGGATATGACAATTCCAAACCTAGGCGAAAGCAAAAATAAATGCACTTAAATGCAAATGGCTAGAAGACCAGGGATTTAAGACGTGAGGAAAGGTTCAAAGGTAGAAAGATTTAAAGTTTGAACCTGATGAATTTGGAGTGGTTAGGTACTAAACTTCAGAACAATGTTTTGCGATCAAGCCTATATTATAAACATCACAATGTAATTTTGAATTATATTACATTTATAATAAAACCATTCCCATTTCTACATAAAACTGCACGCATGTAACTGCTTCTCTAAAGCTTCATGTCTCCAGGAAACTCATTCTTAATGAGGTGATAATGAGGGGCTCCTGCCCCACCGCCAACCTGCAGAAACAGTTGCCATGGTAAAAATCTCAACATATGCCTTAACAATTACGGAGCAAGCAGTGTATTATCTAAAGGTGCTAATACTGGTCACTCAGAACAATCAGGTGCCAACGCATATTTCTTTAAACCCTCCATCAATTGCTCTCAGAAGATGTGACGTTAGTGGCTCAGCAGTAGATTAGATAAATATAAACAGATTATATAAACAGACAAAGATAAAGTATTTTGATTATTTTTAGCATTTAAAGCATGAGTGAATACCGATGAAAAGAGAAAAGTGGAAAAGTGGCAGACAGATCAAAAACAGTAGGAGATGGTTTTGGTGCGCTAAAATTCCAGTAATCAGCGCTGAGGTTAGAATCACTTGATGAGTCACGGCAAAATATCAAAAGAAAAATATGTCTTGCGTACTGTGAGCAAAGCACGGGTTTGTTGCTTTGAGTGGGCAGCATTTTTCAGATGTTCAGAGAGGCCCAACAGGACAGCTTATGAAGTCAAATACAGCAAACAGGTGAAATTATGTAACTGCTTTGAGCAAACAAACATGCAGGTTGAGTGGGCTGGAAAACAAACATGATGTGCACATTTGTAGGGCACATTAAAACACACCACCCAATTAAAACAAGGCCCACTAGCCTGCTTATTTGCATATGTCACATTACCAAGATATGGGCTAACACAGAAGAGGATGTCTTAAAAGTCTTGGTAGTCTTGAATAAATTTGAATTTGAATTTTCCAGCAAGAGTTCATAAATGTTTTTGTGAATATGTATTATTGTTGTTGTCATTAGTAACTGCAATTAATAATACAATGTATAAATTGTTAACAGCTGTTACTGGGTGATACAGTTATTGTAATTTAAATAGCTTATATACTTTTTATACTAAATAAAAATAAGCGAATATATATATATATATATATATATATATAGATAGATAGATAGATAGATAGATAGATAGATAGATAGATAGATAGATAGATATTATTGTTTATTTTTATTTACTCTATTATTTCTCTATTCTTTTTCTGTTTTTTTTTGGTTATTTATATATTTATATAATATTATTTATATATATAATATAATAATTTTATATAAAATTATATGTAAATGTAATTTTTTTTTTAATTAATTTTTGGTGTTAATTTTCATCTTCATTTAAACTTTACTTTATTAAAACTTCTTTCTAAATTATTCAGAAAAGAAAAGAATAAAAAAAAGCTGTTTAACAAGCATGTTCATAGCTGAGTCAGGTCTTTTATACATGATACAAAAATTATACAAGGATGATGCGTTTACATATTAATGTAAACAGAGAAATATGGCTGCCAAGAGAAGGATATAATCCTAGGAAGTGTAAATATTTTACATATACTTTACATAATTTATATATACACACACACGCACACATTTCAAGAGCGTTTTCAAATTACATTTCAGTAACCACTAAAGTCACATTACAAGTTATTCAGTGTGCAAGTTGCTTAAAAACCGCCAGTGGAGAAGGTAACAATTGGAACTCAAGTGTTTTCTTGTCACTATCAGTGTAAAACTGAATTTACTGAATTTAGATATATAAATCATAAATATGACCACTATAAATTAGTGACTATTGTTAGATGTGCTAGATGTACCAAAAGAGAGGAAGAGCCTCGACACTGAGGTCCGACATCGACAGAAATACTTTACAAGTCCTGATATAATTCGCAAACTGGTCAGAACTGAGCAGAACTTTATAATTGTGACCCTGGACCACAAAACCAGTCATAAGGGTCAATTTTTTTGAAATTGAGATTTATACAGCATCTAAAAGCTGAATAAATAAGCTTTCCACTGATGTATGGTTTGTCATGACAGGACAATATATATGGCTGAGATACAACTATTTGAAAATCTGGAATCCGAGGATGCAAAAAAAAAAAAAAAAAAAAAAAACGCCTTTAAAATTGTCCAAATGAAGTTCTTAGCAATATTACATATCTTGCATATTACTAATCAAACATTAAGCTTTGATAAAACTACTTCAGGAAATTTACAAAATATCTTACTGGAACATAATTTTAATATCCCAATGATGTTTGGCATAAAAGGAAAATTGATCATTTTGACCCATACAATGTATATTCAGCTATTGCTACAAATATACCCATGGCTGGTTTTGTAGTCCAGGGTCACATTTATTTAAAAAAAAAAAAAAATTAATAAATAATCATTCAGAACCCAAACTTTGTAGGAGACATTTCTTATAGGTTAGCATTATATGCAGCCTCTTCCTAGAGGTTCATGGGATGTGGATGTTGTATAAGCCACTGCACGGGCCTTTACAAACAGTGATGGAGGGCTTATTGGCCACCTGTTACCTAACCATGCTTAGGACTACAAGGCTGAAGAAGGTTAATTATAGTTGATCCTTGGGAAATGACACTGCCCATGCCATTTATTTCTTCCTATTTTCAAAGTCATTCATTAGCTGGTAAGTTCAATTTCAACAGTATTACCAGTAAGAGGTCATATAACCCTAATAAAGACCTTTGAGGAGTGATCTACATTGATGCTCTGTAATGCAATATTTGCACACCAATAGGTCGAAATATTGATGGTCTGTATAAAACCTGATGTTTGGCTCAATCAAGTTATTTTTCAGTCTTTCTTATTAAAGGAACCCGATGGTCTAGAATTGCTACAATATGGCGTGTATAGCGTTGTGAAGTGTTCATAAACAAGAGGATCTGTGGTTACTCAGTCTACCAAAGCCTGCGTTGATACAAAGCGCAACCTATTCAATAGCTTTGCGACAATGTACGATGTTTGGCGAAATGTTCCGAGTGTGTTCCGATCCACTCGGTCACTTACTTTCAGTGATCTTCTGCAATCCCAGCACATCCTCCGGGGTGATCGTTTTGTTCGCAAGCAATTCCTCCTCTGTGGTTACGGGGACCCCGACATCTGTCGTGTTGCAGCCTTTCTTGACTTTCATGGCCTCGGATAAATCAGGGTTCGAGTTCGCTTTGCTCCCGCGGATGCTGTGGCGGTTATTGCCGTTGCCGGTGTCTCCGCTGCTGCTACTGCTGCAACTACCGGGATTAACGCCGCCGGACTTCTTAGAGCTCGATGGGTCCTGGCTGTTGCCTGTGCTGGTACAAGAATAGCTCATTATCCGTTCCTCCTCCTCCACCCCCCTGCTCCCCCGGTCTAGCAAAGACACAAAACAGTCACCCTCCCACACCCGAAGGGCTGAGCAGGTCGCCCGCTTAGAGGTATTTAAATCCTCCTGTTCTCCGCTCAATCTGAATCTCTCTCGCGCTCCAGCTGAGGAACGTACTATTACACGTCGGAGGGGGTCACTAACAGTTCAGTGGCGCACGGCGAAAACAGACGATGCTCTTTGACTGATAAAAAAGACTGCTTTGAGTGCAGCGTGTTGTGTTTCTAAGGAAATAGTTTTAGATAAAACCAGTCATCGAGTGTGGACTGCATTGGTCATACTAGCATGTACTGTGCGCCTGATATCTGTTTTGAATTCTCCCCTGTTTGTCGTGTGGTATGATCCAAGTTGATTCGTGAATTGTGCGAACGTGTATTAATTCAACTCAAAACGAATCCAATAAATAAAACACAAACCCCAGCAGAAGTGAGAAGCTGTAACGCCAATATTATTAATTATATTATTAAAAAATAATAATAATAACGTGAACGTGATTTGTAAATGAGCTATAGCTGTATTTAAGCCGTTTGTTTTTACTTTAAATCTAATTCTAACTTCTTTTAAACATTAACATGTTTATGAGGAAAGGTTCCACAGGAGTTTAAAAAAACCTGATTAAACACTTAAACACATTTTTAGTCAAAGATAAGGATTCCATATAATAGTTCCTTTTTAGAACTTTTTAGGGGAAAAAATAGAAAATAGAAAACATAATCTAAAAAAATCTTTTACCACCATAAAGTGCAATAAAAGGTTCCTGATGGAAGCAAATGTGACCCTGGACCACAAAACCAGTCATAAGTACCACTGGTATATTTGTAGCAATAGCCAACTAAAGATTTTATCCCAAAATCATTAGGATATTAAATAAAGATCATGTTCCATGAAGATATTTTGCAAATATCCTAACGTAAATATATCAAAAGTAAATGTTTGATTAATAATATGCATTGCTAAGAACTTAATTTGGACAACTTTAAAGGTGATTTTCTCAATATTTTGATTTTTTTGCACCCTCAGATTCCAGATTTTCAAACAGCTGTAAGTCGGCCGAATATTGTCATATCCTAACAAACATACATACCATACAACCATATAAAAAAATGGACCCTTATGACTGGTTTGTGGTACATATGCTCACATATGTCAATGAACTGAATTTAGTGTAGCGTTGAAGTTATGACAGTCCACAAGGGGACGCCACACGACAGTACAACAAAAGAGGCCTAACCGTTCATATGACTCACATTTGTTAATTAAACACAATATAATCAACATTTTATTTATACCAGAGAATGAAACACTGATTTCTAAACACATTATGAAGAAAAAAATAACTCAAGCAATTCAGCAAGTAATACAATTATAAGTGCTTATAATTTTATGATTTGGGTTTGCTTTAAAAGCTTTCATCTAATTATATAATAATAATCTCTAATTAAATTTTGTGCCTGCCATCTTGGGATAATTCAAACAACTTCCTTTTAAGCAATGTAGTTCTGCATATTGCTATGATAGCCTATTATATTACAGCTATTATTATTATGACAGTCAAACCTTTAATGCTTAAAAGACAGAACAAAGCCAATTAATAAATGTCATCAGCAACACATCTATGTTACAGCATGTTCATACAGAGGTGCGTTTATTCATAATATGACTGAGGGAGTGTATGTTTGCAAAAGAGGACACACTCATTTCATCTCACGGGCCTGCTGAGCTGGCTCGTCTCTTTGTCATCACGGTGTGGCTGCACTCATCAGCAGAAATCCACACACACACACACACACACATGCTCATACAGACATTTTTACACACAACCAGAATTACATCTAACACACACTCACATAGAGCTTAACAGATGCACATCATACACATTCAACACACACACCTATACCCTAAACAACAATGTGCTGACTGCAGTCTGTGTACAGACATTGTTTTGCAAAGAGACCTGGGTCGAGGTTGCGAGCTGAGCATCAGAAGTAAATTCACAATGAATACAAAAGCAGTTCAATTCATTTCAAATCACACGGACTGAAATATTACACTGTTAAAAATACTTTTTTGACAAAAAAAAGACCGCTCCTTTGGAATTATTTGTGAAATAACTAGCAACTAATAGATTTTTTCCCCCCCTAGTTTATATGCATCTTTCAGTGTAAATGTCTACTGGTACATATTTTTTTCTAAAAACGCATGACTTTTTGCAAGTTGCAATGGAACACAGTAATTTTTAGACATTTTAACTGCTGTAATGTTATATTTGTCTGCATTTAAAGTCAAGTAGCATTCACTTATTCGCTTTAGTAAACACACTGAATCATATTAGCATCTGCATGGCCGTGTTTTGCCAGAAACTCATCCGCATTACTCATTGCATTAATTAGACATCGCCTCTGTAATCTGACCAAACCCCAGAAAACATGTAAACAGCGTCTTGAAGTCTGCACTCGGATGAACTGTGGAGACTAAAAACTGGAAATTTAAATACTTATTACTGTTTACTCTACCAGTCAAAAGTTTTTGAACAGTGAGATTTTTCATGTTTTTTAAAGAAGTCTCCTATGACTTTTTTTGCAGTAATTAAAGCAGTAATATTGTGAAATATGTTTAATATTTAAAATAACTGCTTTCTATTTTAATATATTTTAAAATGTAATTTATTCCTGATTTCAAAGCTGAATATTTAGCATCATTACTCCAGTCACACAATCCTTCAGAAATCATTCTAATATTCTGTTTTGCTGCTTATTATTATTATGTTGAAAACAGCTGATTGTAATTTTTTTTAGGTTTCTTTGATGAATAGAAAAAGAACAGCATTTTCTAAATTAGAAATATTTTGTAACATTATAAATGTCTTTATCATCACTTTTCAATTTAAAGCATCCTTGCCAAATAAAAGTATCAATTTCTATCATTTCTTTCCCTTCAAAAAATTATACTGACACCAAGCTTTTGAATGGTACAGTGTATAATGCTACAAAAGCTTTTTATTTCATATAAATGCTGATCTTTGAATCTTTCTATTTATCAAAGAATCTTTTAAAAAAAAA
>JAHKKF010520031.1:9437-27057 GCA_019740295.1 Labeo calbasu | reverse complement strand
GTCTGAATTGCGAGATTTAAACTCAGAATTGCAAGAAAGTCTGAATTGCGAGTTTTAAATCCAGAACTGCAATGTTTAACCTCAAAATTGTGAGATATTAAGTCAGAATTGCGAGGGGAAGAAGCCTGAATTGCGAGATTTTAACTCAGAATTGCAAAAAAGTCTGAATTGCGAGCTTAAACCTCAGAATTGCAAGGTTTAAACTCAGAATTGTGACGAAAGTCTGAATTGCGAGCTTTAACATCAGAATTGCTAGATATAAACACTTTTTATTTTGTGGTGGAAACAACAGAATTGTGATATTTAAACTTGTGAGGATTTTTTTAAATTAAAAAAAAAATTCTCACAATTTTGCATTTTTTTTAGTGAGATACAAAAGTCTGAATTGTGTAAAGTAGCAATTACCTTATATATATATATATAAGGTAATTGCTTATATATATATATATATATATATATATATATATATAATTCTGTAGCATAAATGGGCTATCACGATCTCTCTAAACCATGATTTCTCTATTTCATAAAAACAATTTTAACACTAGAAAGCTGATGAACCGTTGAGGTTGTTTCACCAGGATGGAAATTAATTTTAGAGAGTTTTCACAGCTTTCATCTTTCCATCCCCCCAAACATTCAAAGAAATGACACAGCTGGAAAAAAATCTATTTAAATAGAACTTTAAATTATAGAATTTGACTTAAAACTATGTAATTAATGTTGCTTTTGCATTCAAGTTTTCAAAACCCGTCTTTTGTTGAACTCACAGTTACAATTTGGAGACTATAAAAAGTAGATCTGGTAGTTTAATCTAGACCTGCACACACATTTCAGTCAGCTTATTGCACTGATGTGACCGGATGAACTCTAAGTATTTTGTGTTAATCAACATTAATGAAGCACATGAATCCATTTGTCTGAAGACGTGAACAGAGAGAAACATCAGTCTGTCCTGAGCTCGACTCCTTTGGTGATGTTATTTGTGCTTCACTTGTTTCAGTCTTCTTGGCATCTTAGTCTTATTTTCTGTCATAAGCGTCACTGAGGATGCGTTTAATCTCCGCTGGAAGCCTCATCAATGACCATTTATGTGACATGACATGAGGTCACGACCTTTAGGGTCACGTGTTCCTTGAGGCCAAACACACCCACTTCCTCCTTTGGGAAGACTGCGATGAGCAAAGTACAAAACCAATGCAGGCAAGGCGATTGATTTATATATAAATAATAAATGTATTTATTCATATAAATATAGTCAATTATTTAAATACATGTTTTATTTATATGCAAATGTATTACTTACATTAAGTGTATTTATTTATACAAGCAAATTATTTATGTTTATATAATAAATTTATATAAATGAATACTTTTAGGATTTATAAA
This sequence comes from Labeo calbasu, assembly GCA_019740295.1. Classification (NCBI taxonomy): domain Eukaryota; kingdom Metazoa; phylum Chordata; class Actinopteri; order Cypriniformes; family Cyprinidae; genus Labeo; species Labeo calbasu. The sequence goes on along the minus strand of JAHKKF010520031.1, from coordinate 25,668 downwards.
TGAATATTTATTTAAAATGTACTTGTATAAATAAATTATTATGTAAATGTAATGCATTTAAATAAATATGTATACACTGTAAAAATAACTTTTAAAACGTTTCAACTTTCGAACACTTACTTTTTTGAGTTGAAATAACTTTTTTTTTAAGTTGTTAAGTTGTTTTTTTACAGTGTGTAATATTGCTGTTAAATGATTAATTGCAATTAATCACATCCAAAATAAAAGTTTTTGTTTGCATAATATATGTTTGTATGTGTGTTTTTAGTATATAAACAACATATTTTTCTTTAATATATACATGTATTTGTGTGTATTTATATACGCATAATAAATATACACATTACACACACATATATTATGTAAACGAAAACTTATTTTGGTTGCAATTAATTGTTTGACAGCACAAATTTGTAAATATTTGTTTACATAAATACATATGCATATATAAACAAATGTATTTATTTTATATAAATGTATTTAAATAAATATAATGCAATTTATGTAACTGAATACATTTATTATTTATACAAAAATGTATTATTTATATATTTATTTATGCAAGTAAATTATTCAGATTATATTTATATAATGCATTTATACAAATAATACTTTATTTATATATAAATGTATTATTATATTAATATGTAAAATACATTTGAATAATTTACTTGTATAAATACTTATATCAGTGTGTATTTATGTATGAATAACGTATTTTTATAAATGTATTTAAATATTTATAAATAAATATATTACTACATTTATTTATATTTAAGTGATATTTACATAATACATTTAAATAAATAATTACATTATATTTATTTCTATAAATTAATTTTATTACTTAAGCATAAGACATTTAACTACTTTACTTAAATATTTATATAACTATACATTTATATATAAATAAATGTATTTAAATAAATGCATTTACTTGTGCGAATGTCATATCTCGGACTCGCTCTTGTAAGTCATGGGGTCAAGTGGTATTGCAGTCTGCAGAATGTCAAACTCAATCTGATTGTCCATGTCTAATACGCAAAGCATGTTGTTTCCGGATGTCATTGTGGCCGAATCCTGAAACATTTTCTGGAAGTCTGTGGGAGCGACCACCAGCTCGTTTCGCGGCCGCTCTTCCTCGTCCTCTCCGCAGCACAGCGCCACCTCGTTCTCATAGCAGAAGGCGCTGGGCGAGTGCGGCGGGAGGAGCGTCGGTGCCCGGCTGCGCCTGTCCGGCGTCACGGAGCGGGACGACCCGGACGAACGGCGCCCGGTCAGTTCGCTCAGCTCCTTAGCACTGCAGGCTGGCGTCGAGGGAACCTCGTAGGTTTTGTGGAAGTGCGCATAATCGACCTGGTAGCGGTCGCGGTCCTCAAAGATGACCGGCTCGAAGCGGTGACCCCATAGGATCTCGCGGGAAAGGTACGAGCTACGTGCTTGCGTGGTCATGGCCGTCGCCTCCACCATTCCCTCTAGGATCACTACGATCTCAAAATCGTCAGATTCGAGATCCGCACGACTCATTCCCCACAGCGGCGAGTCCTCGTCGATTTCGTGCACGATTACTAGTGGCGATACCAGGAATAGGCGGTCTGTACCTTCATCGTAGCCCACGTTCAAATCAGTCTGTTCCAGCGGGATAAACTCGCCCTCCGCCGTCACATAGGGTCGGATAAGCTGCGCGCGGACGTGGGCTTCAACGATGTGGCTCCGCCGAAGGTTCCCGACGCGCCACATTAAACACAGCTTCCCGTCGCGCAATGCAATCACTGCGTTGTGCGAAAACAGCAAGGTTTGGTTCCGCTTTTTCGGACGTGCCATTTTGGCCATAATGGTGCCAATCATGAAAGAGTCGATGATGCATCCAAGGATTGATTGCACCACCACCGTTGCAATCGCTACGGGACACTCTTCGGTCACGCAGCGCCAGCCGTAACCAATGGTGGTTTGGGTCTCTATTGAGAACAGGAACGCTCCGACGAAACCCTCGACGTGCAGCAAACACGGTTTCCACGGCTTTCCACTACTTCCGCGATCTTTATCGAAGTCTCCATGCGCTAAAGACGCACTATAGAAGATCAAGCCAAACACAAGCCAGGAGACCAAGAAGGTGGAGCAGAATATCATCAGCAGGTACCGCCAGCGGATGTCCACACACGTCGTGAAAATGTCCGCCAGGTATCGCCGCGGCTTGTCGTCCATGTTGGCGAAGACCACGTTGCACTGGCCATTCTTCTTAACGAAGCGGCTCCGCAGCTGGCCACGGCCGGATGTGGAGATCTTCCCGTTGTAGCCGGTCCTCATCACTGTCGACGCCGTGCTCGGACCCTCTTCTCCTCCAGGGGAGTGAAGCCGACTGGAGCCGTGGCCGTTGTGGAGGCCGAGGGTGGAGATCTTCAGTCCCTCCTCATCAGGAGACACGATACTGTACCTGAAAGAGACAACAGAAGAGTTTGTGGTCAGAAAACAGGTCTTCAGAGAGATATACATGTATGTATTAAATAATAATATTAAAAAAATATATATATTTTTTTACCTGAATTAAATGAACCTTGAGCTAAACAATTATAGTAATAAATATTTTGAATTCACTTTTTTTTTTCAGTTTTCATCATAATTTTAGTTTTTTTTGTCCCTTTTTTTTAATATTACTATTTAGGTTTTGTTTTATATATTTTCACTTTTATTTTTAATTTTATTTACATTTTTTGTAATTGTACGTGCTTTTATCTTCTTCTTATACTACTGTTTAGAATAAATTATTTGTATTACAGTTTTATTTTTTATTTATAAAAGCTAATATATATATATATATATATATATATATATATATATATATATATATATATATATATATTTTTTTTTTTATTTCTANGTTCCACTACGCTCATCCACCATGTCTATTAAAATTAAACTTTAATTCAAACCTAAATCTAAAAGCTAATATATATATATATATATATATATATATATATATATATATATATATATATATTTTTTTTTTATTTCTAAATTTTCAGTTTTTACTTTAAATTTTTTTTTTTTTAAAAAAAGCTGCTTTTACCAACAGCAGAATTTGAATTTGTTTCATAATTGATGAATTTGCTACACTGTTATTTGCCGTTTTATTTCTGTGAAGCTGCTTTGAAACTATCTGTATTGTATAAAGCAGCGTATGAATAAATAAAGGTGTGAAATGTGAGTTTTGGAGCTGCAGGCGGACAGGTGAAGCGCTGTAATCTGATTGGAGCGTTTGTTCTTTCCAGTGACCGCTCTAAAGGACACACACTCACTCCAGATAAACCATGAGTCACTAATGCGTCTCTCTGCAGAAACACATGGATGGAACCTCCTGATCAACCTCCCAAACCTTTACTGAAGGTTCTGTCAGTGGGACCAGGACTGCCTGTTTCTCCATCGTTTCCCTGTCCCTCTTTCAGATTTTTGTGTGTGAAGGTATGAGGGCCTCAGGTGTGTGTTACCTGCCCCTCATGTGGGATTATGAGTGAAGGCCAGTCATTTAGCCATATCAGGATTGCGGTCAGTGAAGGTTTAGGGATTATAACCTGAGCTCTGTCTCTCTCACACACTAATAAGCAAATAAATAAACAGGATGCCAGTGTTACTGGCTCTCAATCATCTGCTGATGTTTGGTGGAGCACATGAATGGCAGTAAATGTCTGAGCCAGTGAAACATCACATCATGAAACGGTATTTTCAAGCATCACTGTTACTGTTTCTAGTGTACTGAACAAAAGAAGTGTAAAAATCTGTGGTTGTTGAATAACATCGTTTGACATGACATTTATTATTTTAAGCTTTTTCCTAACCTCAGTCATTTAGGGCAAGACACTACAGGTTAATAAAACAGAAAAAAAATATTGCAAGTATCCAAACGAGGCATTATCTAGTTGAATGTACACAAATTAGCTTATATTTCTATAATGTAAATCTGAAAATGAAATAAAACCAGGTTCAAAAATGTTGTTCGATTTTGGTGACATTAGAGTCAAAGGTTTTTTTTAGAGGGGATTTGGGGTTTTTCTTTTTGTCACTCAAATAAATCAGAAAATACTGCTTAACAGCCAAAATAATAATAATAATAACAATAATAATAATTTGCCATGTTTTCAGGAATAAACTGCTATATAAATCAGTATGAATGCTATATAGACAAACCCTTCAGTAAAAGCCTTCAGAATATAGATAGGAATAAAACTGTAAAGTTTGGTGTATGTAAGCTCTGCCGAAGTGGAGAAACAAATGTACGGTCTATAAAAATATGCATTTTTACCATAATTTTACAAATAAATTTTTTATATAAAATCAGTGTGAATGATACTGTATATGGACAAATCCCTCAGTAAAAACCTTCAGAATATATAGAGGAATAAATCTGTTAAGTTTGGTGTTTGTAAGGCCTACTGAGGTGGAGATAAAAACAGCCTAAAATACAGACACAAATATATACAGCTGAATGACATATAAAGAAACTCTTCAGTATAATCTTTAAGAATATAGAGAGCAATAAATCTGTAAAGTTGGGTGTATGTAAGTTCTGTTGAAGTGTAGAAACAAACGAACAGTCTATAAAAAATATGCATTTTTACCATATTTTTAGAAATAAAATTTCGATATAAATCAGTGTGAATGAATATGAATATGAATATGAATATGAACAAATCCCTCAGTAAAAACCTTCAGAATATACAGAGGAATAAATCTGCTAAATTTGGTTTATGCAAGTGCTGCTGAAGTGGAGATAAAAACTCATTTTGAGGAAACAGCCTGAAATCTACAGAAGCAAATATTTAAAGTCCAATAATAAAACCAGCCGAATGACATATGAATAAACCCTTCAGTATAAACCTTCAGAATACAGAGAGGAATAAATCTGTAAAGTTTGATGTATGTAAGTGCTGCTGAATGGAGAAAAAACTCATTATAAGAAATCAGACTAAAATTTGTGCGCAAATATATAAAGTGCAATAATAAAAACAGGGAATGATATATGAATAAATCCCTCAGTAAAGTGTTTCAGAATATAGACAAGAATAAAACTGTTAAATCTGGGGTATGTAAGTACTGCTGAAGTGGAGAAACAAACTTACAGTCTATGAAAATATGCATTTTACCATGTTTTTAGGGGGGGGACACATGTTATATAAATCAGCATAAATGATCTATGGACAAACTCCTCAGTTAAATCCTTCAGAATATACGGAGGAATAAAACTGCTAAGTTTTTTGTATGTTAGTGCTGCTGGAGCAAAGATAAAAGCTCATTTTGTGGAAAAAGCCGGAAATCTACAGATGCAAATATATAAAGTCAATAATAAAACCAGCCGAATGACATTTAAACAAACCCCTCAATAAAATCCTTCAGAATACAGAGAGGAATAAAACTGTCAAGTTTGGTGTATGTAAGTACTGCTGAAGTAGAGAAACAAACTTACAGTCTATAAACATATGCACTTTTACCATGTTTTTGGGAATACAATGTTATATAAATCAGTGTGAATGATATATAAACAAATCCCTCAGTAAAAGCCTTCAGAATACAACAAGGAATAAAACTGCTAAGTTTGATGTATTTTAGTGCTGCTGAAGTGGAGATAAAAACTCATTTTGAGGAAACAGCTTGAAATCTACAGATGCAAATATATAAAGTGCAATAATAAAACCAGACAAGACATATAAACAAACCCTTCAGTATAATCTGTCAGAATATAGAGAGGAATAAATTTGTAAAGTTTTGTGTATGTAAGTGCTGCTGAATGGAGAAAAAACTCATTATAAAAAAAACTGACTGAAATCTATACACAAATATGTAAAGTACAATAATAAAACAGGGAATGATATATGAACAAACCCCTCTTTAAAATCCTTCAGAATATAGACAGGACTAAAACTGTTAAGATTGGTGTATGTAAGTGCTGCTGAAGTGAAGAAACAAACTTACAGTTTGTAAACCTATGCATTTTTACCATGTTTTTGGAAATTAAATGTTATATAAATCAGTGTGGATGATCTATGGCCAAACCCCTCACTTAAATCCTTCAGAATATACAGAGGAATAAAACTGCTAAGTTTTTTGTATGTTAGTGCTGCTGGAGCAGAGATAAAAGCTCATTTTAAGGAAAAAGGCGGAAATCTACAGATGCAAATATATAAAGTCCATAATAAAACTAGCCGAATGACATTTGAACAAACCCTTCAGTATAATCTGTCAGAATATAGAGAGGAATAAATTTGTAAAGTTTTGTGTACGTAAGTGCTGCTGAATGGAGAAAAAACTCATTATAAAAAAACTGACTGAAATCTATACACAAATATGTAAAGTACAATAATAAAACAGGGAATGATATATGAACAAACCCCTCAATAAAATCCTTCAAAATATAAAAAGGAATAAAACTGTTAAGTTTGGTATACATAAGTGCTGCTGAAGTGCAGAAACAAACTTTTAAAGAGTCGACTTACGCAAATACATTAAGTACAACAAACATGGTTTCTTTCCAATAATCTTAAAGAAGACATGATATGGAAGCAAAACAGTCCATAGTCTTGCCTTAAAGAGCAAGATGTTGTCCGTCCTTATCCTCTTTGATTGGTCTAAGATGGTCTTGTTCTAGAGAAGCAGCATTAAATGTGCATTATTTGACTCTGAGAGTTCAGACTGATTCACAAACCAGCTGAGAAAATGACCACAGACTTTCGAGTTGAACCCCGTAGTTCTACATTTGGCAGCATTTTACAATTTATTCCACAGAGTGTATAACTTATTTCACACAAAATTATCATTATTTCATCATTTACTCTTCCTTATTTCATTCCAATCCTGAATGACAATCTTTCTGAACACTGGAAATCAAACAAACAACACTGGATCCAATTGACTTTCATGGTATAGACAAAAAAAAATCTCAAAATTGTTTCTGTGAACTAATCCTTTAAAAAAATTATTTCATTACTCCTCAGGTGTGTGGTGTTTCTGTGATGAAAGAATCAAAGGCTTCAGTAACCGAACATGAACACCATCAGATGTTCCCAGGGCTCTTGCTGATGGGTAAAACCTCTTTATGCTTTATTATTTGATATTTGTCATGTGTCTCTCAATATTTGTATTTGTCTTGTGTATCACTGGTGCTTTTGAGTCAAAAGACAAACATAGTTCAAAACTCTTATAAAAGAGACACAAATTACATCACATATACTAACTCATCCAAATGTGTTTTATAATATTAAAAATAATCAAAATTGAGTAAACTATGCACATTTTGTGCCATATTTTGACCCATAAACATGAATGCTCCCGCACATTCTGCTCTTACCTGTTGGCTCTGTTGGTTCCCATGCTGTATTTGATCTTCAGCTTGTGTGTGTGTGTGTGTGGGCTGTGTTCTTCAGTGACACGACAGAACAGTGTTCTCCGTTTACCCGGAAAGATTTGGGATTGGCATCCTAACACACCTGACACACTGCACGTCACACACTGCAGACACAGAAAAACAGAGGCATGTCAGTCATGATGCTACGCTGAAAGTTCAGGCTGATGTGATGTGGACAGAAACTATATTTGTGTTCTGGTTTGGATGCTGTGATCTGGGTCAAAGCAGCTGTTAAAATAGCCCAAAAACACACACTCAGATGTAGGCCAAGGGCCATCACTAATTTGCATGTTCTCCAAATGTCCACTTCTATCTTTAGACTTTACATGCTAAATAAGTTACATTTGGCATGTGCTATATTAGGTGTTGATTTGAACTGAAATAGATCCGACATGAGTGAATTATGCTGAAACAATTTTGGAACAACTTTATTTTTAGTAATCAACTTAAAAGTAAGTAATTACATGCCGTTTGTTGGTTAAACGTAATTTAATTAAAGCTGTCATAAGTCAAAAAGATGTTAGGCTCTTCCTGTTACATTTTGTTCGCTGTGTATTTATTGTGTATTTTTTATATTGTGTTTACTATTGCTTCTTGACACTGTAAATGACAATGAAATGATCTGATTATGTCTGAAGGGCAGTTTTCTGTGTTTCGTCATCATGGTCTCATTACAGACATCAATCACATACACACCTCCTCTAAGCTACTGTTTGAAAAGATTAGTATGTCTTGTGATGAATTGTAAATTTAACTGACATATTAAATAGTTTGAGGATAGAGTGGGATTGTGGGAGATGCGGACGTCAACGGGACAGACGCATGTGACTCAATAACTGCTCTTTACAATGAAAATGGACTTAACCTTTGTTACACAACATGCACACGTAATCCCTGATTGCCTGTGTATGTGAAGGAGACGTTTCTTTCTTAATTCCTAATCCAGTAAATGATGTCTGAATAATCTCCTCATCTCTCATTTTTAACAGTGATATAAAGCAGATCCAGAGAAATGAGCCCTGAAGATCCTGTGCTGTAATCTGAGACGTCCATCCGTCCGTGTGTGTGTGTGTGTGTGTGTATGTGTTTGTGTGGGATTAATATGACTAAAGCATACACACACAGACACTGACAGAAGGTGAGTTCAGACTCAAGCAGATTTAATATTATGTATTTACTATTCCTTATGATGAAGCTCTTAATGTGCTTCACTAAGAATATGTCAGAAGAATTTGAAGAAATCATGATTTTGTGCAAGTCCCAACAAGTATTTCTTCACCTCTGTGACAGTTTTTTCCATGTTTGTTGTCATTTATTAGATCAAGTGTCTGTATCTCAAAGGCTGCAGAATTGTTCTCTATAACAGTGTTTTGCTGATGTTTACATCTATGTATTTAGCAGACACTTTTATCTAAAGTGACTTACATTGCTTTCATGGTATGCATTTTTTCAGTTCATCTGTGGGAATTGAACCTATGACCTTGCTGGTGTTGACGGTGCCATGATCTACTGTTTATAGTTCCACACATTAACTCACATTAACATAACACACCAATGACAAAGTTACACAATACTTTTGTCATCTTAAACATCTATTGTTATAGCATTAGTTCTAGCAGATTTAGATTGTGCATTTAGTTTGTGCATGTTTCTTTACAATAAATTATACTAATGACAATAAGCGTGATTTCAGTATTCAGATACTTTTGTGGCCACTGCAGTTTTTTATACCGGCTGAAATAACAGCAATGTGTGTTTTGGGCAAGTCTATAGACATTTCACACCCACTATATTTGTACTATGTGTTCATTTACAAAAAGTGCTTTGTATGGGTCAAAATCATTAGGATTTTAAAGATCAGGTTCCATTAAGATATTTTGTAAAATTCCTACCGTAAATATATAAAAAACGTAATTTTTGATTAGAAATATATGCTTTGCTAAGAACTTCATTTGGACAAATGTAAAGGTGATTTTAAATATTTAGATTTTTTTGCACCCTCAGGCTTAGATTCCAGATTTTCAAATATTGTCCTATCCTAACAGATGATACACCAATGAAAAGCTTATTTGTTCAGCTTTCAGATAATGTAAAATGTACAATTTTAAAAATTGACCCTTATGACTGGTTTTGTGGTCCAGGGTCACATATACATTGGTACTGAATGATTAACATATTCATATGCCGCAGTATTTCCTGTGTGTAAATATAACGGTTTTAGTTGTTATCCAAACTATAACTACAGCAAAACCGTGGTACATTTCTGTAAGTGTGGAAACATTTTGTCTTTGTCAGTGCATTAAGTGCATTAAGCTCTTATTGATCAGGGGAATCAAATGAAGTCACGCGGCAGATTCTCCAGCACATTTAGCGCTTTCCACTGGAAACTGGCCGAGACACGCTCCCGCGCTGCAAACGAGCTGCGCCACAGAACTCCAGTTTCGCGCGCTTGTACTTTAAACGGCTTTGTCGGTTATTACTAAAGTGTTCTGTAGAAAACAGTGTAAAACTCATTAGAAAACTTGTAATTATTTCGAACTGACCACAGAGGTTCATCATGCAGCAGATGTTCGTCTCAAATCTGCGGGATTGAGACTGTGACATAAAATATGACGCGCAGGTACGTTTCCGCGCGCGCGGTAAATCCGGTAAAGCTCCAGATGCGGCGCGCGATCAGTGCGTGATCTCAAACAGAGAATAATCTCTTTTCATTACAACATCAAGTTTCTTTTCTCTGTTTTAGCCGCATTTATCCTCCCCTCATCTGCCCATCCGCCATCGATTTGATCTCTGCTTCAGTTTTTTAAATCTGCATATTGTCACACTGTATTACAAATAAAAGTTATGAATTATAGCCTAGTTATTTTAAGAAATTTAAAACGTACATCAAGTGAACTGTAATTTATTACATTAATTTGTGTTTCAACATGACTCCCATATAAGAAGAAGAAGAATTGGCGTATCATCATATTGTCGTAAATTACGCAGATTGTTTGACCATATATATACAGCGACATAGCCGGTATAATAATTTCTCATGAATGTTGTATGGAAATAAACTAGGGAAAAAAAACTTTGCTAGCGATTAAGACATTTATATTGTATTACACACAAGAATATATGAAGAATTACTTACCTTTGTAAAGCAAATATCTAATCTGTAAACGTTTTCCTGTAATTTGTCTTCTGCTCGCGGTCACTTGGTGTTTTGGCGGTAAGAGCGCACTTTTTTTTGTCTATTCTCCGAACACACCCATCTTTAACACGACATTACCATCGGCGTGTCTTTCTAATTCATGTTTTCTTGTAGTTTTCGCAGGTTAATCCCTCCGGTCTCTCCGCTTTGACTTCACTCACGCGGTAATCTCCGAGCGCGCGCGCGCTCTCCTCCTCATCCTCGCGGTCTCGCGCTCATGTGGGTGACCGGCGGATAACGGAGGAGGAGGAGGAGAAAGATGTGAGCCTGTCACTGCGATTATATTCACTTCAGATTGATGTCAAGTGAAATTCCGTCCAAATTAGTCCAGACATGATGGATATAAGAACGCGCTCTTGTGTTCACGGCCAGTGATCGACATTGAGGAGTTGTCCTGAATGAATTATCTTTGTCTTTGCTTCTGTCTGTGGGATAACAGTCTTTTCATCGTTTTCATTTTCTTCAGCGTCACAGATTTTCTGCTATTCTTAGAAGAAACGACTCCCTCTTCCTCCTCTTGTCAAAATATTTTAGCGTCCAAACCCAAATGTTCTCCCGCATCTCTTTCTGTCTCCTCTGGGTAACATGTTCATCCTCTGGGTGTTCGTAACTCTCTCAACACTGATTCAGATTCAGAAAGAATATGACCACAACCACCAACACACTTTTAAAAATAAGAGTTTCAATAGTGAAATAAGAGTGATGCAATCGAGAACTAGCCCATTCAGTGAACCGTTCTTAAAATAACATTTTAGAGCATTTTCATTATTTTAAGAACCTTTATTCACTGTAAAAACCTGAAAGATTCCAAGGATGTTGAAGGTTCGTATATGGAACCATCAATGCCAATAAAGAACCTATTTTTAACATCCTACAGAAATGAGAAATTCCAATTGATCAGATCGTTTACAAGCACAAAACTGCACAGGTTCACCACAAATTCCAACTGTGAACGTCTGTGAATGCTGGTTTCAGGACCTCTGATCTGTATTTCTGTCCTGATTATTTCATTTTAGAGAATTGAGAGCGGCCACTGCATGGTTTCTATGGAGACGCGCGGTTGTTGTGCGAGCTCTTATTTTCGGTGGTGGAGGCCTGGATGAGGAGGTGGGGAAATCTGAGCATATGACAGCCGTGGAGTGACAGTAGGAGTGTGTGTGGGAGAAAACACAGAGAGAGAGAGATACGAGCTGAGACGCGAAGAGGAGTGAGGCAGGATTCTGTTAGGACATTATGATGGAAAGAGGCTGTACTGGAAAACAAACAAATAATGCTATTGTTGTATCATTGCACAATACTGAAATACCCAAAACAACTTTAATCTTTATGGATCCTATATATATATATATATATATATATATATATATAGATAGATAGATAGATAGATAGATAGATACAGATAGATAGATAGATGATATATAACTCTTTAAAAAATCATAAAAAAGTTATTTATATGAAATTATTTTATCATTATAACCATTGCTTTGCAAAATTTCGCAAGTGAAACCCACTTATTTCTGTAACAGAACAGTGTAGGCCAGGGGTGTCCAAACTCGGTCCTGGAAGGGTGGTGTCCTGCAGAGTTTAGCTCCAACTTGCTTCAACACACATGTCGGGATGTTGCTAGTATGCCTAGTAAGAACTTGATTCAGGTGTGTTTAGTTAGGGTTGGAGCTAAACTCTGCAGGACACTGGCCCTCCAGGACCAAGTTTGGACACCCCTGGTGTAGGCAAATATGCAGAAATATATGTTCAGTGAGTATTTGCGATCATTAGGAAACCACGTGATTAGGAATAGCATAATAATGAATTAAAATATGACAGACAGTTGTACATCATAAACTTAAAGTTGAATAAATTGTTCATATTAAGGATGCAACTATATCAAAATCTCACAATACAATATTTATTGTACTATTAAAAAAAGACAAATGAAGAAGTGGAATAAAATAAATAAAGACCTTTTATGTTAGAATAAGCAGTGTTGGGGAAAGTTACTTTTAAACGTAATGCATTACAATATTGCGTTACTCCCTAAAGAAGTAACTAATTACATTACTTAATTACTTTTATTGGAAGTAATGCATTACGTTACTTATGTGTTACTTTTGAATTACTTTTTGACACACCAAAAGTAAAATGAACATGCTTCAGGCTGAAGGAAATGTAAATTCATATAATTCGTATAGTAGAATGCGGGAGAAGAAAGGTCAGCACTTTTTTAGTGTAAAAAAAAAAAAGAACACAAATGTTATGTTTATCTAAAGTCATTTTTGCTTATTAGTATGGTTGAATTGGATAATCAAAGTACAGCAGAAAAGACACTGGTTAATAAAATGGGATAAAATACAAGGATATTTGTTTTAATATTTAATTGTTGCAGGTTTGTACCATATTCTGAGTTTGCATTTCACAGTTTACAGTTATTTATTTAGAAGAATACTGAATCTGTTTTTGTACAAGTGAGATGAGTAAATCTAGTCACATGTAGTCTAGAACTAAAGTAAACATCATGTTTACACCATGCACACAACGCACACATTTACTCTCGATTACTCTCAACATGGGGACAGGAGAGCTGAGTCAATAAATGGGAAAATACAGTAACTTGCATTACTTATTTGAAAAAGTAAAGATATTTTCTTGCAATTTTAAAAGTAATGCATTACTTTACTAGTTACCTGAAAAAGTAATCTGATTATGTAACTTGCCTTACTTATAATGCGTTACCCCCAACACTGACAATAAGAAGTTTAAATATATGTTAAAAACCACACTTTTTGCTCGGAATACTTATCATTTCATATCGTCATGTGACCACGATAATATCGAGACAGTTTTGCTATCGCGATATCACAATATTAATAATAGCGTTACATTCCTAGTTCATATGTTTTGATAGGCTATATAACATCCCGCCCATGCAGAAGAGACTCAGACAGAGACAGGTGATCCTCTCTGACTCAAACGGGACGCGACCCAAAACCTCAGTACCACACACACACACACACACACACGCACAAACACACAGGGTCAATGGTGGCAGCATGAGGTCAGAGGGTGAAGGACACAGTGTTCAGAAATAAACTTAAAGCATTTCCACTTTCATATGAGAGAGAAAACTGAACGTGACAGGAAAGACGCGATCACTTATTCCATCTTTCATCATTTTCGCATCGTCAATCATTCCGTCATAAGTTCCTTTTGTTTCTATAAACATGAAGGCAACCTTCAGATCACATCTGCTCCTCAAACATGTCTTAAATTACTGTGAGAAAGACGGTGACAAGCTCAAGAGAAGAGAGTGATTGTTAGAGGCCAGACTTGTGTGTGTGTATTAATAGTCTGTAATCGCCTCTGGGCGTACTGATAAATTCCCACGACCTCTGATGGACACCATTGTCTCCCTCCGTCTCTCAGTTTTCCAGGTTTTTCTCTCCCATTATCAACTATCAGCCTGTCTGAATCACGAACACGCCGCTGTTCTCTCTTTCCCTCTCTCTCGACCATTGCACTTTCTCTCTTTCCACTGGTTCAGTAGCTTGTCGGGCGCGTTGTGACCGTTCGTTCAGTCGTGTGGAAACTCTCGTTTTCTGCTGTTTTGCACACTATACTGCCGTGTTTCGCGGTTATGTAAGGGAAAAAATCTTTGCTAACTTCCTAATTTGATCGCGAATGGTTGACTGCTCCTCTGTCACACTGAGTTTACACGCAACACTCAACCCATTCGAAGCGTTTAAATAGACCTGAATCGCTGAAAATGAACCCACTTCGTTGGGAGATCACAGATGGACAACACATTGTCGCTTAATGTAAAATAATGGCCAGATAATCCACTTTTATCTCAAACAAGCTAGCTATTAGGCTAGTTATCACCTCTTGAGCACGTCGTTAATACAATAAATGATACTATTAACCATTTAACGTTACCAAATAAAGTTTTTACAGTGTTTTAGTTCTTGTATGAACCGTAAATGAAAAAAATAATTTCAAATGTCAGGATCTGGAATGTATATGTGATTCTCTTCTGTTTGTGTAGTGCTGGTGCCCAACCCTGTTCCTGGAGATCTATCTTCTTGCAGAGGTTCCTGCAGACAAACCTGTCTGTAATTATCAAGCGCTCCTTCAGATCCTAAGTAGTTGGTTCAGGTTTCTTTAATCAGGGTTGGAGCTGAACTCTGCAGGAAGCTAGATCTCCAGGAACAGGGTTGAGCACCCCTGGTGTAGTGTGTCCTGTGTTATGTCATATAAAGGATGTTTAGTGAGTGTATTGTGTGTTTTTCATCTGTCATCAGTATTTGTGAGAGTACTGCCCTCTAGAGGAAAACACTTGTAGAGTCACTCAACGAGTTAACTTTATACCTCTGTCTCACTTTTTATTTTGTTGCTTGTCTAGTATTACTATTGTTTTTTATTACACTTGCTGATTGCTATATGATTGACTGCCGCACTTTTATTTAATTGTACTAAATCTTCAGTATTGCTATTTTGCCTATCCATCTTGATTTTACTTTAAATGCCATATTTTGCATTATTCACATTGAACTGCAATTGCTTGACAATGTAAATCTACAACCTCAGTGAGGGAGAGAGAGATTTATAAGCTGTGAATGATTTGAATGTAGCCAAAGCAGTGGATGTGGTCTGTTTTACAGCAGTTTTCCATCTGAAGTCACAAAACGACAAGCTAAAATAGGCGTACATCTACAACGCCAATTACATCATGATGAGCATCTGTACAAACAAATAATTTTGCATCTGTTATGGTAGAAATAGTAGTCTGATGAGCCAAAATTATATTAAAAGTACGTAAGTTTATTTACTTAGAAGAATCTGAATAAATTAGCTCAGTACTGAAGCGGTGAGTAAATCATATAGGCTACTACTACAATACAACAACATAAAATCTGTGAAATCTGCTTTTTCACATGAACTTGCTGTGCTCTTTATAGTCATTTCAGCAGCGCTGTAGGTATAATTGCGTTTATAATTCACTGTGAGACATGTAACATCTCTGTATCTTATTTTCAGTTTGATGGTCGTCGTTTTTTTTAGCTGACGCATTTCCCCTTTAAATGCGCGCGCTGCCGGGGCTGTGACGCGGCTCGTGCACGCGCGCGGCGAGGAAACCCGGATCCTGGTCGCGCGGACCGTCAGCCACGTCACCGATCATCGGCGCGAGCGCACAGTCCAGCGTAAACCATCAGAGGGTTGCAGTAAATTATCAAGGATTCTATTAGGGATATCTACTAAAATTTATAAGAGATTTATGCTAAAAACCGGATGACGGGCACGCGCTAAGCAGCAGAAATAAAGAGTCTTTTATCTCCAGGACGAGCATCTGATCTAAGAACAGCTGCAA
This sequence comes from Labeo calbasu, assembly GCA_019740295.1. Taxonomy (NCBI): domain Eukaryota; kingdom Metazoa; phylum Chordata; class Actinopteri; order Cypriniformes; family Cyprinidae; genus Labeo; species Labeo calbasu. The sequence continues at coordinate 9,717 of JAHKKF010520031.1, read as the reverse complement.
AACTCTTTATATACAGCGCTGATTACTGATCGATAACATGAATATTTTCCGACTGTCTGGAGATATTTGTCATCTGGTCGCCATCATTATTCTGTTCCTGAAGATCTGGAGGTCCAAATCATGCGCAGGTACATGCAGAAACTCACATATGCATACCAGAGTGATTAAAACTACAGATTTCATGTTATTTTCATCTAGTTGAGCCTGTAAAGCGTTAACGTGCGCACTACTGATTTCAGGATTTCAGAACATGAATGAGTAGCAGAACCGGAGCGGATCT
>JAHKKF010520030.1:0-11339 GCA_019740295.1 Labeo calbasu | reverse complement strand
TATAATTAATGGCAAACAGAATGTTTGGAAATGTAAACTGATATTTCCTACTGACACACTACAGCAAAAGATAGAAATAACTTACTTTAAACCATTTTCAGCTGGTGAAAATACCAGTGGCGTAAGACTTTTGCACAGTACTGTATATTTTGATTCTCTCTTTGCAATCATTTTGAGATCGTCTGATAATATCAGTAGTAGTAGGCAGTTCACTTTAATGTGACTGTAAAAACAGCACAAACTCTGTGTTTTTTGTAGCGAGGGCTATGTTATAAACTAATAATAGCTAGTTTAAACATCTTGTTTTCCCTCCAGAGAATGGTGATTTTTTTTTCAGTTTTGTAAGCGGTGAGGAAACATCTACTAAATCACAAACATACTCCATCCGTCACGCCAGACGGAGTCATTGATGTGATTTCTTCAGATATTAGGGTCTGTGTGAGCAGCCAAAGAGTTTCTGATTCGTTTGATCTATGAGTATGTCTGAGTTTTTAAACTGAAGTTAAAATTAATATTTTACTGTGACATGAATAAATGAATGATTATGATAGCTAGCTAAAAATCAAAGACACAGTACAAAATAATTAAACCAGGACAGTGATCCACTTCAGCAATAGATACAAAACACCGAACAGGAATTCATGTGCGTTTACAAGACATTTATTTCAAGATACTGAGGAATGTCTTCTAAAACCAAAACAGTCGAAACACTAGAATCAGTAGCAACAGCTGTTGTTTTTTTGTCCTGTCAGGTGCTGGTGTGAACGTTCAGACGTGTGACGGGAACACAGCGTTAACTGAAGCCTGCAGACACGGACACGGAGAAACCGTGAAGCTTTTGCTCAAACATCACGCGGATGCCAACAGAGCCACCACCGCCGGACTCCTGCCGCTGCATATCGCCAGCCAGTACGGACACAAAGAGTAAGAATTCAGTCTGATCTAGAGATACGGGGTAGAGAACTACAGCAGCGATCTGTGTGCTGTAGCAAATGTCACGTGCGGTACAACAGCTGCGTCTGACGCCTCTGACGCTCGTGACGAGAGCTCAACAACTGGACGGAGACACAGCCGCTAACGTGATTACTGTAACCCACCGCTGTGCTTCACACGAAGAGTTCACCCCACAATGAGAACTTGATGAAAATGTCCTCACCTTCAGACCATCCAAGTTTAGGATGAGTTTTTGTTTCATCATGGAAACAGATTTGGATAAGTTTCATCAATGGATCTTCTGCAGTGAATGGGTGCCGTCAGAATGAGAATCCAAACAGCTGATAAAAACATCACAATAAACCACAAGTAATCCACACCACTCCAGTCCATCAGTGAACATCTTGAGAAGGCAAAAGATGAAAGAAATCATCATGAAAATGTTTTAAACTAAAATAACTATAAAATAACGCTTCCTGCAGTGAAAAAGTCCATCTCCTGTTGTCTCTCAGATCAAAATCCAGCCAAATATGTGACCCTGGACCACAAAACCATTTAAAAGGGTGAATTTTTTAAAGATTTATAAATAAATAAGCTTTCCATTGACGTATGGTTTGTTAGGACAATATTTGTCTGAGATACAACTATTTGAAAATCTGGAATCATCTTCTTAGCAATGCATATTACTAATCAAAAATTAAGTTTTGATATATATACGGCAGGAAATTTACTAAATATATTCATGGTACATGATCTTTACTTAATATGCGTATGGTTTTTGGCATAAAAGAAAAACTGATCATTTTGACCCATACAATGTACTGTTGGCTATTGCTACAAATATACCCCAGCGACCTAAGACTGGTTTTGTGGTCCAGGGTCACATATTTGTTTAGAGCTGTTTTGGCTTGTAAACTGTGTTCGATCTGTGCAGATTTCTCTCCTGATTCAGACCAGACCACTTTTTCACTGGAGGAAGTGTTATTATGGATTATGGATTTGTATTTTAGTTAAAAACATCCTAACGATGGATTTGCTCCAGCTTTTGTCTTCTGAAGATGTTCACTGATGGACTGGAGTGGTGTGGATTACTTGTGGATTATTGTGATGTTTTTATCAGCTGTTTGGACTCTCATTCTGATGACACCCATTCACTGCAGAGGATCCACTGATGAGACAAAAACAAACTCCTCTAATGTACATTTTCATTTCTTGGTGAACTATTCTTGAAAAGAGGTTTGACAGTGTCTATATGATGTAATGATTAAGCTCTGAAATGGTGTGTTTCCCAGGATTGTTTCCTTACTGCTCCCGATCACCAGCCGGGCGAGGATTCGGCAAAGCGGCATCTCTCCTCTCCATCTGGCGGCGGAGCACGACCGGCAGATCATTATGAGTCTGCTGATCGAGTCGGGATTTGACGTCAACAGCAAACTGTCTCACGAGCGCTCAGCCAGGTACCACGACCGCCGCGTTTCGGCTCTGTACTGCGCCGTCGCTGCCAGGAACACGCAGGCCGCTACGGTCTTGCTGAAGGCCGGCGCCGATCCCAACGTAGACCCGTTCAGCCCTCTGCTGTTAGCGGCGCGTCACGGCTGTCTGAAGACCGTGGCTGTGCTGGTGGAGCACGGAGCTCATGTCAACGCTCGCCCGCCCGGCCCGACCGCGGGTTTCCCGGCAGTGCTGCTGTACGCGCATCAGCTGGACGTCCTGCAGTATCTGCTGGACAACGGCTGTGACGCTCAGGCCTGCTTTACATGCGACAGACGTCACAGCGAAGAGGACGCACACTTCAGAAATCACACAAGCCAAAGAAACACAAGCTGCACTAAAGCACAGTTACAGGTATTGAGTCAGTGTTGTGAGATATTTTCGACCAAGCCGTTCTCTGTAGCCTTACGGTGCGTTTTAGCTTCCGACCATGCCGAATCTGAAGCTGTCTGTTCGATTGCAGTTTTGTGACTGGATCTCGTCCTCCTGCTGGAGACATTCAGCCGGTCAGGTCATTGATTTGCTCCTGGACTACGCAGGAAACGTTCAGCTCTGCAGCAGAATCAGAGACCTCCTTCTGGACAAACAGGAGTGGACGAGCATCAAGGAGAAAACATGTGAGTTTGCATTATGACCCACAACACCTTTACCAGTAGAACGACATGCGGTAGCAGAGGAACACATGCTGGGATCGCTGGGATTAATTGCCTGACCATTCAACAGTTCAACCACAACTATTTAAAGAAAGAGTGACACATTTATTTTCATTCTGTGTTTTGCACACAGAAGACAATTCCGGTGATTCAACTTTGGATTTAAATTAAAAGTAGGAACTTATTAAGTTACTTGGTAAATAGAGTAAAATGGAGTTGCTTTTTCATTTACATATAAAAAAGTGTCTTGTGGTCAGCTATTGTGTGAACGGTGTTGTTGTTGTCCAGGGATGCGTCTGATGGTTTCTGGCTGATGTTGTTACGGTAATTGTGCGTCTGTGTGATCAATGTGAACGTTTGTGTCTTTACAGCGTCTCCTCGAGCCCTGATGCATCTCTGTCGACTGAAGATCCGAGAGCAGCTGGGGGCGCAGAGACTGAGATCGGTTCACTCGCTGCCGCTGCCCGACCGAATGCTGCGATACCTGAGCTCCAGAAGCAGCAGCAGAAGCTGCTCAATTCCTCACTTCCACGAGCACGCTGCGTTCGCCGCGTCGGCGTGCGTTTAGCACAAGACTAGTGAACGACAGCAACACCGAAACGAGATTTCTGCTGGATATTTAAACGGGTACCTGTGAGATTTTTGCGTCTGTTGTGGACTGTGTGTTTTGTGTATTTATGACTTTTAATTTATCTTGAAGTATTACTCATGTTTGTGTGTGATGCACAGTTTTATGTCGTTGGATTATCTGAAAAGACTGAGTGTGACAGTGGTGATCACAGAATAAACGTGCTCTCCTCCACACTTCTGTGCTGCTTTCTTGAAAGGCTGTCCTTCCTTTAATTAACAGACAGTGTAAACAGTTAATTATTATCTGCTAATTTAGACAAGGATTGTGATCAGGTTTCTTCAAACTCAAAAATAAAAAATAATCTCTAGATGACAGATAAATCATGCCGTTTCAGGAATGTTTGAGCTGAACAGGAATGACGTGATTCCACTTGACTTGTTAATGAACTGCAGTCAGACCACAGACATAAGACACGTGCTGCCCAGAGAAGAGTGTTTGTGTAAACGACTGAAATGCTGTGCTCACACAAGAACAAAAGACTGTCTACTCCTGTGAAATGATATTTTAATGTCTTCAGTTTCACTAAATCCCATAAAAACCAATACACCAGTGTTTAATTGCTGCTACATATGTACTTCAAGTGCTTAAAGGCGAGCCATCATTAAATCCTCATTCGCGTGTCAGTAATCGGTTAAAACAGAGTAAAGTTCGCTAAAGTGACTCTAATCGTTGTTAGTATTCCTCCTCCAGCTGACATGAAGGCTAAATGAAGCCGAACACGCTGAAAATGGAGGGGGAGACCGCCGGCTTAGTGGGAATCGGCTTGATGACCACATGCGCGCTGTTATTGTGAAGTCCGTCGATAAAGTTGTGCGCTATGTCAATGTTGCTCTCAGTCGTTTTGTTCCTGAAAGCCGCGTCCGCGTGAGGGAGCAAAAAGCGGCTGTGAAGCGCGTGCAGCCCGCGGTACGGAAGCGAGCAGCACGAGCACGCGCACGCCACACTCCTCCTCGGCGGCTCCGCGTTACCGGACAACAGCGGGCTCGCTTTCAAGTCATCGTAAATCATCTTCCTCTTCTCGCCGCTCATCGCCGGCGACCTGACACGCGCTGTCCCGTTCGCGTTGTTCTTAAGGAAGTGCTCCAGACGCTCTCGGCTGCCGGAGGAGGACTGCGGCTCCTTCCAGAAGGACGCCGGGAGCTGCCGCTTGCGCATCGGGACCTGTCCCGACCGCGCTTCGTCCTCCGAGCTCGGGCTCAGATCCGCGCTCAGACGCTCGTCTCTCCCGTTGGCGTGCGGCCCGTCGCGGGCGAGCGCGGCGGCTTTATCCTCGGAGAGTTTCGGAAACGTCGGGTCGCCGTTTCTGTGCGAATGGCAGCGAGGCATCTTGGCGTATCGGTGCGAGAAGCGTTTCAGCTGCTTCTGCAGGTATTTGCGGTGGTCCACGGAGCGCCTGCAGGGCGCCGATCGGTCGAGCGCCGCCTTGATGTCGCTCGAGGCCAGATTGACGAAGTTCAGAAGCGTTTTCACCTCGCTGTCAGAGTTCGCCATCGCGCTCATTCACACCTCGGCAGCACTCCGCGTTTAAAGGTACGGCACATCTTCACTTCTGTTCTGTAGAGCCCTGACATCCAAGTCTGCAGTAAAACAGTCGCGATAATGCATCCGAGAACGAGGCGTTTTGCATCAGCCGTGCTCCATACTTGCAAACAAAAGCCGCTGAAGTGATGTCCAGCTCGCCTGGCCTCTATAATAGCCGAGGCACTCAAAGAAGCTGAATGACTATAGACTCGGTGTAGTTATGGTGCTTTCCTGAGCCAATCAGCGACCTCACTTTCCTCACAATGCACCCCAATGAGCCACCGAGATCCCGGTGTCGAATTCTTTGCCACCCCAAATTGTTGTCATGGAAATCCCCGAGGGAAAATAGCAGGCAGATGCAATATTTCTTCGTGGAAATGGCGGGCCGATCCTCCCCGCGCTCGCCGATTCCCTCGGGCCGCAGCCCGTTTTCGACTCGACGGAGTTTCCGAAGAAGACGGTTCGGGCGAAGGCGTCGCTCGGCGGCCGCGAAGCCGCTCCTCGGCTCGCTTTTGGCCGTCCCGTTCTGAAGTTGTGCCCTTCACCTCGGAGTGATGTCAGGAGGAGTGGGCTCCTCGGGGGAGGAGGAGGCGCTGAGGAGATGTGCGCATAACCATGGAAAGGGGGCTTGAGCGCTCAAGAATCTTGTCTTTCTGTTTGCCCCCTCAATCGAGCCACACAAAAGCTGAATTACTCATTCAAACCTCACGGGACAAAGGCGGAGGAGCCGGATAGCACTCTCGCATTTGTAGTCAAACATTCGGAGACTTAAATCGAGTCGTCGTGAAAGAGAAAGAGTTAGACAAAGCCCATAGAATTGCCATCAGCAAACATTTTCCTGTGTCATATTAGTGGGTCTCCATGGCTCCTTCTGGCGGGGGGACAATAGCACAAGTTTGCACACTCGAATACTGTCACCCTGCCAACGGCAACAAGGGCCAGAAACAGGACAATCCCCGCAAAAAGCACCGGCACCACGGGGAAGGCTGCAATAGAAAAGGAAAAAGGGACTTGTGAAATGCTAATTGAGCTCCGGCCCTCATTGAGAGGGGGAAAGAGAGCAGGGCTACCTATCCCGTCCCGTCGAGACGCCTCCTCCTCCTCCTCCTCCTCCCCACCCGGCGGAGGAGCTTCAGATGTGAGGAGCGTCGCAGACTCGCAGCGGCGGTGGAGCACCTGCTCCGTCAACACAGACGTTCAGAGCTCCGTATGACGGTCCGTCGGCGTCGCGACGGTCCTCAAGATGACTTCAAACGACAAAACAAGCATTAACATCATCTAGAGCAACCAAAAATTAAGACACGTCTTATTTTGGTTTTCAGAAGAACCAGGGGCTGCGCTGATAACGTCATAGGATCGTTCTACGTAAACGTGAACGCAAAACAGTTCCCGAAAGGTTCCTCTAAATGGCTTCTAATGAAATCCATGTTCCCAAATGCATCCTACTTTATGAGCCGCAGTTCATCAGTGGTTTATACAAGTGCATCAATTCAACCTTAACATCGTCACAAGTAATGCATTAATTTCAGTGACGTAACTATTACAAAAGCAGTTACTCATTTGCACATATAATAGTAATAATAATGTATACTGAGATCATACTTCAAATTTTAATAAACAATATCAGACTATTTTAATTACTGGTATATTAGTGGCAAAAAACTTTGCACACATGCGCTTTAGTTAGTGAATGTATAAGAACGCCTTCATGTCAGTTCTTTATAAATCCTCACGTTTGACGTAAGATGAAATCCATGGCGTTTAGGATCAGATCTGATCACACGTGGATTTATTAAATGCGGCCCAAGGGTACCACTGTCAAACATATGGGGAAGCCTCTTTTAAAAAGTGTGACTGTCATGTAAATGAACAGTCTTTTAAACGTATGGGCAGTTTATAATGAATAGATATTTTTGACATGTATTATGTGAAGAGCTGTCTTCAATTCTTTTCAAGTAAATCAGGAATGACTGAGAAGTCATGGTGCGTGTGAATGTTGTGAGAGTCACTAGAGACCACAGGAAATCTAATAATGTTCTGCTCCTCTTCCTCTAACGCTCGTTTTCTGTCCACGTTTCTTTACTGTCCATCTGAAAAAGCCAGTGAAACAACTGCTCTGCTCTTCTGAAGTGCGTGTGAATGAAGGCTTGTCCTAATAAAAGCCTGGCGACGTCTCTCCGACAGCCTGAAGAAGATGGATGACTGGACCGCTGGGCAGATGGACTGACAATAGGCACATCAAATCATTTTACAGGAACACGGCGCTGATATACTGTGCTCCTGCATGGATGTGCTTACTTTAAGCTTTAGGGCAAGAGAAACTATACCAGTTCTCTAACAACATGGAGGAGGAGACGTGAAGCTGCTTCGAACCGCTTTGTTTTGTGTAAATCACTATAGGGTCATTCCGTGTCAACTCGACCAGAGGTCCACAGCTCACATTATTGATTTTGTTAATAGTTTTTCTTTAGAAAGACTAACATTTACATGACGAAAGACACAAGATTAAATGTCACAGATGTATATTAACTGAGTAATTCACCGTTTAGTAGAGAAGGGGAAAACTGGCAATTTTCATCTGAGGTTTGGAGCCAGTTTATAGGGCTATAAAGATGACTTTAGGAAGCAGGCAGCATCATTATTTGATGTTAACTCAGAGATTGGTAGGTCTATTAGTAAAATCTGTTGAAATGATCAATCTTTGTTTTATTATATGCCAATGGTGACCGTTCAAAAATAGCAAAAAGGCACTTTTTGTGTTCTTTGCCTCAAGTTTGCATGATTGTAACTCAAGAATAATGAAAGACATTTTAGTTTCCTTTTAGATTCTGGTTTTTAACAAACGGTCCTTTTGGTATCTTCATTCTGAAGGCCCTCAATGGTTCAGTCCCAGAGATATGGAGATGTTAATGCAGCTCCATTGGTAAACTCTTCACATTTTCAGTGGTCAAAAACACAACGTGGGTCACTGCATACAGCTGATAGCCTTTTTTCTTTTAGAGAGAAATATCTGAAGAACAAATAATGTTGAAACTAGAAATGTATTTTGTAATTTTCTGTCAAATACAGTTACACACTTGAGTGCCATAAACATTCTTTTTCCAGAGTTTGCATGTCTGTAACTTTAGAGGTGTTCGAAATATTTTAATATCCTTCTAGATTCTGACGCTCAGCTCGTAACACCTTCCACTACAATTAAATAAGATATACAAGTTACCCTCCTCCATCCCCAACTCCTCCTTACAACTCCTTATTGTTGCTTAATCTTGTCCAGTCTCATTTACAGACCTTTATCACTTCTGCATGGAATCGTATGTGTGTTGCATATTGAACGTTTCTGGCAAATGCATTGGGCTGCTTGGTTTCAAACCTCAGTGAGGTTCGCTTTTGGACAGCTCAGAATCCGAATCCTTCAGAGCAAAGCCTGCTGCCAAAATAATGTTCAGGACCTCTACAATAATCTTAATCACAGTGGTCCTGACTGAAATAATATTTAAAGTAGAAATGTCATTTTTTCCATCAGCTCAGTTGCATAGAACACACCGGTCTGAGTGCCAGAAATAATAGTTTTCTAAAGTTGTCGTGCCTGTAACGCTGATAGTATTCAAGATATCTTAATATGCTTCTGGATGACCATTCTTATTCAACTTTTTCTTTTGGAATCATCATTTTAAGGCCCCATATGGTTCTTTCCCAATTTGACTCTATGTCCAAATGTGGGTCAATAACCAAATGTAGGCAACCTTTTAAACAGCTGATAGTTATTGTGTTTAAAGAGGAATGTCTGAAGAACAAATAATACTGAAATTAGAAATATATCATGTTTCCCTCTATCTAGGAGCCATTTTCAGTGGATTTTTGGTACTCAAGTATTTTTATAGAAGATAATAAGATACATTTCTAGTTTAAACATTATTTATTCTTCAGACATTCCTGATAAGTATCAGCTGTATGCAAACTGAACCATTTGGTTTTCGATTACTGAAAATGGAGAAAACTCAACTATTTGAGCATGGAGTTGCTTTGAAATCCCCATATCGATGGGAAAGAACTACATGGGGCCTTGAAAATTAAGACTTCCGAACATAAGTTTATTATGAATAAGAATCTAGAAGGATATTAAGACATCCTGAATGCCTTTAGAGTTGCAGGCATGCAAACTCTGGAAAAGGAACAATTATGGCACTCAGGTGTGTTAATCACGAGATGCATTTCTAGTTCTTTGTTCTTAAGATATTTCTCTTTTTGAAAAGTATTAGCTGTACGCAAAGTGACCCACATTTCGTTTTTGACCACTGAAGGTGTGTACAATTTACAAATTTACTCATGAATCTGCATTTAGATCTCCATATCTCTGGGTTTGAACCATCGAAGGCCTTTAAAATGAAGAATTTCTTAAGAACCAGAATATGAAAGGATATTCAAATCTTTTTAATACTTCTTGAGTTACAGGCACGCAAAGTTTGTTTTTGCATTTTTGAACTGTCCTCACTGTCATGTAACGAAACAAAGATGGCTAAAGTCAGCAGATTTTACTAAAAGAGCCTCCGATCTCTGTGTAAAAAAATAAAATAAATAAAACATAACCATGCTGCCATCTTCCGAAAATCATTTTTGCACCCCTGTAGTTTGGCCCCAAATCTCAGATGAAACTTGTCATTTTCGACCCCTCTCTTCCAAATAGTGGATTACTCAATACATATACATCTGTGACATGTCATATTTTGGCTTTATCGCTATACATGTTTGTCTTTCTACAGAAAAAAAAATATTAACAAATTCAAACATTTGAGCGGGGGAAGTTTATGAGTTTATCTGTTTGATTCGATATGAAATGAACCTAAAGAAACAACGGCGACACCGTAAATTCAGTGTAGAAAGAAATTACTTGGTTGCTATTAAATACGCACGCTCACCATTCATTTCTTTGGAAATAGGGCAACGATTCGCACACGGCAGGTTTCAGTGTCATGCAGTTTCTGTCGAAATGGCTGTCATGATGAACATTCACAAATGTTCTATAAAAGGGTCTTGAATAGTTGAGGCCAGAGCTCTGAACCCCAACAGAAGATCAGAAATATCACAATATAAATACTGATTCTGTTCAAATGTAAGAGTTTGTCTTAGTCAGCTGTGAGCTGTAATGTGCCCTATTCTTACACCCAGAACATGTTTCCTTTGTTATAGCACCCCCTATTGGCCGCTCACAGCAAGCTCATGAGCAGAAAGCGTCTCCTCTCAGAAGAGTGTCAGATCTCCAGTACGGACTGCCGAGTCGCCCGCACAGTCGGGAAACAATGAAAGAAGGTTGAGCAAAAACAAGCTTTTAATTCTTCACACTTCGAACAGACCTACTGAACTAAAGAAGAGCCTTACATGTAATACAAAAATACTCCTCACATGGTAGAGCTGAGTGAAGAGAAATTCCAACAAACTGTGCAAAAACAAAAGTCTTGTCTTCTTTACCAAAGTAATAATATGACAAACGTGCTCAACTATATCAGACAAAGAGTTCTAACGGGGTTATCAGGTAATTTAACATTACTTACTGACACATGGACAACATTTCATCTCATGTCAAACGTACAGTCGTCTGAGTGTCGAAGCTGGAGCGTTTCAGAAGGCCGGCGTCGGTCAGAGAGTATCGTCGAGCGGCCCAGTCCATCCGCTCCTGCCGCACTGACAGCAGCTCCTCCGCTTCCTCGGGGAGCGTCCATTCATCCTGCTCCACAACACAGAACACACACATCACACGCAGCTCTGTGATTCAGAGTTCACTTTGACTGATGAAATCACTCACTGACTGCCTGTCTCCACGTATCATCCATTTCAGTCTCTTTAATCTGTGTGAAATCTGGCACTGATAAGAGGAAACTACTTCAGTATAAAATAAAATATGATGAATCGGAACATCAGTCTAAAGTGTGAGAAAGGTTGGATTTGATTTGTTCAGTACATGTAAATGTAAATGTAAATACTGCTCTCTAAAATTAGGTTATTATTAATCTAACAACATACTCACCGTGACTGGATAACAGCGTAGACTAGAGTTGGGGTACTCGAACTCGAGTACAATTTTTAGGCGACTCGGACTTGTCACGGACTCGGAT
>JAHKKF010520029.1:0-16728 GCA_019740295.1 Labeo calbasu | reverse complement strand
TTTTTTTTTTCTCAGTTTATATCTTTTATATATAGTTTAGTTTATATATGACTTTTTTCTCACAATTGCAAGTTTACATCTCGCAATTCTGACCTTTTTTTTCAGAATTGCCTGATACAGACTTGCAGTTCTGATGTTTTTCTCACAATTGCATGATACAAACTCTCAAATGCCAGGAAAAATTTTGAATTGTGAGAGATAAAGTTTGTATCTTGCAATACTGACTTTATAACACACACTTGTGAATCAAGTCAGTGAATCAAGTTTGATATACAAACTTGCAATTCTAGCATATCTAACTGTTCTGAGGTGAAAAAACATTTTCTTAGAATTGCAAGTTTATATCTTACAATTCTGAGAAAAAAAAGTCACAATTGTAAAATGTAAACTTGCAATTCTGACTTTTTTTTTCTCAGAATTGTGGCAGCCTGTTCTTTTTTTTAAACCTAATTTTAGAAGAAATATTTAGCATTTTGTGTGCTTTGGCATTTTATAGAAATGTAATTTTTAGAGATTTCTGTATTTTTAGTAGCTCTATATTTAAATGGAGTCTCATTTAAGTAGAGCTGTGCAAATAGCCATCCAGGAATATTAACAAGATGGCAGCAAAGTAAACTGACTTTGAACAGGACGTTGACGATTCTAGGAAGTATATGTTTGGCAGCTCATCTGGAGTCAGAAACTTTTCATGTACACCGTATGAGTCAATTTTTACCTCTCGGATGGAGATTAATTCTAAATTTGAAGAACTGCCACATCTGTCATATCCCTTAATGAAGATTGGAGGAAAATCACAGTACAGTCGACGTGCTAAGAGCATCTGACTCATGTTTAGTCACATAAGGGGCCACAGATGTAAAGTGTTTTTCCTTTTATCCTTAAATGAGCAATTTGAAGCTTGTGTTTTTAAAATCATAGGGGCTGAGTAGCTTTCACTCAATCCCACAATGCACTACTGCAGGAATTATTCATTAGATGTCACAGCGAGGGCCACGTGGAACCGAAACAACAGTGTGTTTTTTGCATGTTAAAGGCCTGCTAATAGATGTTTTGACTCTTAAAACTCCTAGGAAATATTTCCGTACAATCGAACTTTTCATCACAGCAGAAATCACAGAGCCATTTATATTTAATCTCTTTCTCTCATGTTAATAGTGTAACAGTCAGTTCAGTTTCCTCCCTTCATAGTTTATTCATCAGTATGTCAGAGCAGCACAGATTAGGTCTGCAGTGTGTGTGTCAGAGAGAAGAGAGTGTGTGTGTGTGTGTGTGTGTGTGTGTGTGTGTTCTCAACGTTTTCAGGATCACATTAATGTTATTCACATTCCAGATACATGATTTACATGATGACCACAACATTTAAAAATACACATCCAAAAATACATACATCTTGTGATGTTTTTACACTTAACTAGCCTCAAGAAGGAAAGAGGGAGGTTATGAGCTAGAGAAACCAATCATACCGAGTACCGTTTTCTCCTTAGCAAAGCCTGTTAAGCTGTTTTATGCTTTCGGTTATGGAGAAACAAGGTCATCTCTCCCTCTGTTCTGGTGTTTGTGGTAATTTGCAGCTTTAGGTATTAACTCCGTACTGAGAGGATAGAGGAGTCCAGATGTTTGAAGGTAAATTCTGTCATGTTTTCAAACATGTTGTTAATCTGCTTTTTTAAACACTCTCCAACCATTGTTGTGTGGTCTTAGCTATGCTTCACATTAAGATAAGAACAGAAAAAGTAAAAAACTTACTTTACCTTTCACAATATCATTATTGAAGGGGACATTGCTTTTACATGGTGTTTGCATATAAATGTGCCTTTTTTTATCCCCAAAAAACCTAAGCAGTCTCAGAAATCAAGCTGTTTTGATTTGGCCTGAGCAGTATGACATCATATTGCTCAGGACCCGCCCATGACTGCATTCTCCACCCTCAGCCAGTTGTACGCTGTCCACCATTTTCTCCGTGTTTGAGCAGCTGTAGCAAAAACAGTGTCTCATAAGCAATGCAGTTGTTTCTGATGGTAACCTGCCACTGAATAAACAAAAACTGGAAGAGGGGATGGGTGAGCAGAGCTCATTAGCATTTAAAGAGACATGCCCCAAATGGTTCGCTGTGAATAGAGCTGCACTGTCAGAAAAAAGATACAGTTCTGTCGCTGGGGCAATACCCTAAGGTATAAAAGTGAAAAAGGTACATGTTTGTACCTTACCTACCCCTAACCGGTACATATTAGTACCTTAAAAGTACATTTTAGCACTTTGGAAGTACACATTGGCACCTTAAAGGCACACAATAGTACTTTAAAAGTACACATTTGTACCTTTTCACTTTTGTACCTTAGGGTACCGCCCCAGCGACAGAACTGTAGCTTTTTTCTGAGAGTGTGTTTTTGACAAGGTAAAAAGGGTGTTGTTTCACATGACCATTGAGCAATTGTAACCAAACATAAGTATGTTGCAGACCTTTCATGAAGACCGTAAAGAATCATACGAACTTGTGGAAAATGGGCTCCGATGTCCCCTTTATTAAAGAGATAGTTCACCCAAAAATGAAAATTGTCATCTTTTACTGTAAAGAAGACACAAAAGATGATATCTTGAAGGCTGTTGGTAACCAAACAGTTGATGGTAGCCATTGACTTTCATTGTATTTAACCGTCAACTGTTTCTTTACCTCTCTCTCTTACACACATGTAGATTTGAGATTTACTGAAGAAAGAAACTCATACATATTTGAGGGTGACTAAATGATAACAGAATTTTCATTTTTGGGTGAACTATTTGATTAAAAAAAAAAAAAAAATATATATATATATATATATTATAATATTAATAATACATCTGGACTTTTTCAAGCTCTGTTAAGGCTGTGATAACTTCACTTCAGGTTGATAAAAGCAAGATAAAAACTAAATTAAACCTTAAACTCTGAGCCGAGTCTTGCAGTTGCGTTATTGTTTGGCAACTATTAGTCATTGATCAAAGTTTCAAGTATATTAAATCCACTGACAGGTGAAGAATATCAAGTTTGATATCACCACCTATGATATGTGCTCATAACAGAATATAAAAGATAAAATGAGATTGTAAAAGGAAGTAGGAAGTTAGTTTTAGTCTTGATCTGTAAACTGGAGGTCCTTGAGCATGACATTGAACCTATGCTTATTCCTGAGTTTTGACACATGACAGTGAAGTAGAACATGATGCTCAGTTTTTGTTTGTGGCTCTGGCTTTTTAATATATATTTTGCGTTTGTCTACCTCAGTATTCTTGTTTTTCAATACAAATATCTAAATATACTTAAATAGATATACATTTACTTGAGATGGAAATGCAAGATTAAGTCTTGAAAAACTGAACAAAAACATAAATATATATGCCAATGGGGTATGAACTAGTTTGACCTTTGAATTAATTTAATTGGCAGATATTTGTTCTCTGAACTCACTTCATTTTGATCGGTTTCATAGAAAACAAGACTTTTTCACACAGATATATATATTTATACAGTAGTAATTTGCAGGGTCGCACTGTTGCGGTATTGTGTGTGTGTGTGTGTGTGTGTATGTATATACAGTAATAATTTGAAGTTGATATATTTAAAGAGCATTTAATGGATATTTGGTACAATGTCAAAGCTGCCCTCATGACATACAAACACTCACACATTCATAACACTCTGGCATATTAAAATACTCTTAAACACTCAAACCCATTAAACCATCACCATGCCCACTCTCCGTCTCTCTCTCTCATAGACACATGTAGGTGTGAGATTTATTTTTCAGCCTGACACGCTCCATGAATCACCCACATCCGTTTCCATAGCAACGCTGTCCGCACACACAGGGCTCCCTCCTCAAACACACAGATCGCTCCGGTGAGTGTCACACTTGTCTGTGCCGAAGAAGAGAGAGCTTTGTCTGATATTGTATGGATTCACTCTGCTGACCCTACGGAGTACAAACAAGTCTTCTCAGTCTGTCCTTCTCACGCGTCTGAATGAGGATTTACCAGATGTTTGTTTTTTTGGACTAATTATAGACTAATTATATTTTCTACAGACTAACCCATTTCATAATATTCTGCAATTTTACTAACAATCAGGCTTTTCACCAAAAGCCTCTGTAGGACACAAGCATTTCTTAGATGTTTGTTATGTATTAAAGGAGTGTATAAAGTTGTCTAGTGACTGGAATGTAGTCTTGTACTTACCTTTTTGTGTTCTAAATAAAATATTGAAGCTCTGACAGCATTAAGTTCAAAATGTAATATATAAAATGACAATGTTTTCCTTTGTTTGAGTTTACAATTCTCACTATATGTACCACATTAGGTACAAAGTGAAAATTCCCATTTAATATTAGAGTTTGTGTTTGACATTTTTACATTAGTATTTAGTTTAATTAATTTGTTTTGGTTCTTCCGTTACCATATTTCAAATAGCACCAGTTGCAGTTATGCCTATATTTATGCCTATATTTATGATTATTATATTTTAATTATTTACTTTTATTATGAGTCATTTTATCAGACAGGTGTTTATAATTTTTTCCTACAATTTAGTATCCAGGTATGACTAAGTATCCACACACACAGTCTTTATTAATAATTCTCTATTAATCACTTTTAATCAATATTGGAATAGAATAGAATAGAATAGAATAGAATAGAATAGAATAGAATAGAATAGAATGCTTCCAATTAAATGGATAGTTTGCCCAAAAATGAAAATTCTGTCGTTAATTACTCACCCTCATGTTGTTCCAAACCCGTAAGACCTTCGTTCATCTTCAGAACACAAATTAAGATATTTTTGACGAATCTGAGAGTTTTTGACCCTGTGTAGACAGCAATACAACTACCACATTCAAGGCCCAGAAAGCTAGTAAGGACACATTAAAATAGTCCCTTTAAGAAAAGATATCACAACTTTCTATTAAATTATAGATGCATGGTCTATTAACTTTCATGTATCAGCCACACGCTATTAGTTTTACCTGTAATTTGCGTACACACACTCACAGGTCAGGAGTAGCATTAAAGTTCAGTGCTGTCTTATAGAAAGTCTGAGACACATCTGACTGATCAAAAAAACTCCTCACTAATGGCTCAACCTTTATATATGAAAGTGCAGAAGGATGCCCACACACACTCAGAGTCTCTTACCGTCCCTTTGTTCTTGTCTTTGGTCTTAGCTAATACCTAAAGCTTCCTAATTACCATGCCTAGGGCCCGGTTACATAATGCTTCAACAGAGAGAGAGAGAGGAAAGCAGCTGAGGAGGGTGGCTGCGGATTGGATGGTGAAATTGCACATCAACTCTCATTTTCTGTCTGCTCGTTTTCTTCATTTTCCCTCTCCTTTCTTTGCCCTCTGGCTCTTACACGCACTCTGAAAAGTAAACGAGAGAAAGCGGATCGAAAGAATGAGCATCTTATCTGATTTTTTTTGCTATTTAATGAGAACTGTGGATGAAAAAAACAGGGATGTCAATCAATTCTAAATTTTAATTAAATAAATTACATGATATGCCAATTAATTGTTCCAAAACAATTTCTGAAAGTTCTAAAATAGATTAAAACAACAGATTTGAATTGACAAAGGTACTTCTAAGACATTATGGTAGATGAAAGCAGGCATCACAAAACATGGCTTTAAAGTAAAAATATTATTTATTTTAATTCAGTATATCAGTACCTCAATATCTGACTTCACACCGTCTATATTTTCTATTTTCACCGTCTCTTTCCTGATCTTTTAAGTCAATACACTGTTTTATATCTATATATACAATATCCAATGGATATGTTTAAAAAAAGAGATTTTTATGCTGCTTTTATGCATGTGGGTAAGCTTGTTTAGCTGTCAGCTCTTCAAAGTGTTGATAGCTCCCTTGTTAGTATCAAACATACACAGCAGTGTGCTAAAAAGAGTCGGAGTTATGTAATACTGCAGTCATGATTCCTTGCTCTCAGACAGTCAGAACTCTGCTTATATCAATCAGACATTGCGAAATGAAATTTTGGATGTGATGGTCTCAGTGTGTGGGATGAAGTCTTAAGTATGAGACACGTGGAGTGTAAGGTGTAGTTTAAGGGGGCGGTAAACTGTATAACATTCTTCTAAGTGTCTGCTTGTATTGGAACGGAGTCGTGCACCTTGTAGAATTGAATTGAGAATTTATAGTTGAAATTTGATTTCAGGTAGCAAATAGGATGCAGATTTGTTCAAATGGAGTCACATAACATTGTTTGCAGTAACATTTTGAATTTTGACAGCATTGTTTGAAAGTTTTGAAGTATTAAAAAGACTTTAAGTTAGACAGGTTATAGGCCTTACGGATTGACTGATGGATGGATGGATATGCATATTTATGTATGTATAGATGGATGGATAGAGGGATATGTAGATGGATGAATGTATGAATGGATGGACAGATGGATATGTAAATGGATGGACAGATGGATGGATGGATGGATAGGTAGATGGATGGATGGGTGAATGAGTATGTTAAGATGTATGAATAGATGGATGATATGTATATGTTTGAATAAATGGATGGATGAATAGATCGATAGGTGGATGGATGCATAGATATGCATAAATTTATGAATAGATAGGAGATGGATATGTGGATGGATGGATGGATGGATGGATGATAGGTAATTAAATGGATGGATGGATGGATGGATATGTAGATGCATGAATAGATGAATCGATGAATAGATGGAGAGTTAAATGGATGAATGGATGGATGAATAGATATGTAGATGTATGAATAGATGGAGAGTTGAATGAATGGATGGATGGATGGATATGTAGATGGATGGATGAATAGATGGAGAGTTAATTATTTTATTTGAATTCAGATTACAGTGGAAGTTCCTGTGGCCAGTTCAGTTCAAATTCACACAAGTTAAAATTGAGCCAGGTTATTGATTCTGAATTTTGACCACAATGTTGGTGTTCTTATTATTATAACTTTCTCCTCATTTGGCAAAACTAAATTATTGATTATAGACTGAGATCAAGTGATTCTAAACATTTGTAAAGTAATAGTGCATTTTAAATGTATTTCTAGCAGTTTTTCTAGTTAAGTCTCTGTTACGTATACACTCAAATAGTTCAGGGACCGAGCAATTATGTTACTACCCCTGTGTCCCAGGCCGCTCTTGTTTGTGGTTTGTTCTGTGTGTGTTTTCATGTGTGAATGCATATGAGTGCCTGTGTGTCTGCAAGAGAGAGTTGCAGCTGGGGATTTGGAGAGATGATTTTGGGACCTGTGTATTTTGTCTTATTAAAGATTTAGGCGCTCTGCTGACTGCCTGCAGGCTTTACATAAACACTGACCTGACTGGCAGAGAACTGCTGTCACATACAGATTAAAATTTCATCATCTGACACCAACACCCTGGCAGAAATCGTGAATAGTTTTGTAGGATGCTGTATACATACTGCTTGAAATGAATTTCCTCATCTGAAAGCATCTGTTCCTGTCACCCAGTAAGTCTTGAGAAAAATCCAGAAACTTTGCCACAGCAACCAGCCCACATCAAACTCTTCCTGCCCCTGCAGTTCGCGCAAGGAAACCTTGAAGGCAGATTGATGCTCAAGACTTCTGCCAATTCCTGTATCCTTGTACAATAATGTTAAAAGGGGCACATTTTACAATTTTGTTGCCTTTTTTTTTTTTTTTTTTTTTTTTTTATACCCTTTATTAATACGGTGCCTTTAAGATAGATAGCTAGAACAATATATAGATGGATAGACACACAGAAAGAATGACAGATGGAAAGATGGATAGAAGGATAGCTGGACAGAGAGACAGAACAATAGAATGATGAATGAATGGACGAATGGATGGACAGAAAGATAGACAGAACAATGGATGAATTTAGGGATAGACAGCCAGAGAGAACAACTGAATGACAAAAGGATGGATAGATGGACAGAATGATGGATGGATGGACAGGGATAGACAGTGGGAATGATGAAAGGATGGATATGGATGGATGGATGGATGGATGGATGGAATAAATAGAACGATGGATGGATGGATGGATGGATGGATGGATGGATGGATGGATGGACAGACAGAACGAATAGAACGATGGATGGACGGATGGAAGGATAGATAGACAGAACGATGGATGGATGAATGATTCAAGTGAATGATTGAATGATAAAAGGATGGATAGATAGATGGACAGAATGATAGAACGATGGATGGATGGAGAGACAGAGAGAACGATTGAATGGCCAATGGATGAACAGATAGACAGACAGAATGATAGGACGAATAGAACGATGGATGGATGGAGAGAATGATTGATTAACAAAAGGATGGATAGATTGATAGAATGATGGATGGATGGATGGACAGAAGGATGGATGGATGGATGGATGGATAGACGGAATGATAGATGGATGGATGCATGGATAGACAGAGGACGAATAGAACGATGGATGGAGAGACAGAATGGTTGAATGATAAAAGTATGGATAGATAGACAGAATGATAGAATGATGGATGGAGAGAGAGAGAACAATTAAATGACAATGACAGAATAAAAAAGAAAGAAAAGAACGATGGATGGATGATGGATGGACAGAGGGAAGGATGGATAGATAGGCAGACAGAAAGATGGATGGACAGACGATGGATGATGGATAGACAGACAGAACGATGGATGGATGGATGAGAGAGAGAGAGAAAATGATTGATTGACAAAAAGAATGGATAGATAGACAGTATGATAGAACGAATAGAACGATGGATGGATGATGGAAGGACAGAGGGAATAATTGAAGAATGGATAGATAGGCAGACTGAAAGACAGATGGATGGACAAAGGAAATGATGGATGGATGGATGGAACAGACAACGAATAGAATGATGGATGGATGGAGAGACGATTAAAGAACGATTAAATGACAAAAGGATGGATGGACAGAATGAATAAAATAATGGATGATGGATGGACAGAGGGAAGGATGGATAGACAGGCAGACAGAAAGTCGGATGGATGGGTGGACAAAGGGAATTATGGAAGGATGGACAGACAGAATGATAGAACAATTGATGGATGGATGGAAGATGGAGAGACTGAACGACGGATGGATAAATAGATATAACCATAGAATTATGGGTGGATGGATAGACAGTGAAGGATAGAATTATGGATGGATGGATTGATGGATGGATAGATAGACTGAACGACAGAAAGAAGGATAGATGGATAGATGAATGATAGACAAATAGAAAAAACATATGGTTAGTTACACTGTATTTTCTGCATTCAGCGCTGTTTTTGGTTCTGACCCTCCAGGTGAACCATTGTGTTAGATTTCGTCTACATACTACATTGAACTCAAAAGAATGAAACGGCTCCTTTGAGAGCTGCCCTGCTAATGCATTTCAGTATAGAGGTAGAAATTAAGAAGGATATTAAACAGACAGTTTGAATAAAGAAAATAAAAGAGCAGAAGGGGGAAATACAAAATGGAGGCATTATTAGAGGCAGAGTAAAGAAAATGAAAGCTATTTAGTGTAGTGGAAAAGAGAGACATATGGACAGTAGGACAGAGAAACACTATTTCTGTTTGTGTGTGTGTGTGTGTACGCCTGAGGCAGATTAGACAAGCTGTGTTTCTCTCCTCATACATTCACCTCTCATCCCAAACGCAGATGGCTGACAGTATGTCCACTCGGTCCCTCACACACGCACACATATATACCATGTAAACATGCATTTGCATTTGAAGTGTGATGTTAACACTTCCAGTGGTTGATCAGAGGTGTGAGATGCTATGCATCACCCTTGTGTGTGTTTGTCAAGATCTTCAGATCTACTTCCAGAAGACAATGTTTCTGTCAGAGAATGTTCTCAGTTGTGAAGCTCAGATAATTCACCACATGTAATATTGCCAAAAGCCTATTTTACCAGAAACAGGTAACCATTTGTTCTGGTGAGAAACATTTGAGAAATCAGAGATTTTATTTGTCATTGCACATGTATGTTGTTGATATGGAACATCTAAAGAAAAAAAACCCAGATATTTGAATTAAAAGTTAGTGTAGCTATATATTCCTCTCCTCTTTATAAATAACAACACTCCATTTGTTAAAAGATGGAACTGGCAAGATCATAGGCATTATTCAGACCCCGAGGACAAATTTAACAGCGTGAGCGTGAGTGTACAGATTTAAAGAAGAATCCAGGCCTGAGAACAAAGTCTGCATTGAGTTCTGAGCTCATAGAAGGTGAATTTGACCATGGCATCTTACCTTCAGCAGTTCAATAATGTGTCACTTCAGTCCTAGAATGAGCGTGAGGCTAATTTTAGACAGCGCATTTGGTTGAGCACTTCAAGGCCAAACACAACAAGGCAAAGTGAAATGGAGAAATTTGTTAATGTGTTTGTCTCGTATAAATCCAATGAAATTTTAGCAACTGAAAATGACAGGAATTTTCAGTTTCGCATTAGAAGGTATGTTGAAATACATCATCGGTCAAGCTATTCAATGTCCGTAGCTTGTTAGTTATCTAGAAAAAGTAATTCTAGAGAACCGCATTTTAATAAATATAAGCGCATTATTACATATTATGTATTTTTTCATTATTGAATATATGCGTGAATACATCAATTGCAAGTTTTTATTACAGCCACTATTTAAATGTTTATATGACAAAAAATTAAAACATAATTTTCTTATTAAGAAGTTTATATAAGCACTCTTTTTTATTTATTTGAGTGTTGATCATCAAATACATTTGATTAATTAATTGATTATGAAATAGACTTTTTTAGTTACATTTTTCGGCTAAATGATCATTTTCGTTTCAGTGTTTCTGTAAATAAAAAAAACAAAATCTCACTAACAGGGCCTGGTTATCTCATATACAGTTGAGGTCAAAAGTTTATGTAAACGTTGCAGAATCTGCAAAATGTTAATTATTTAACCAAAATAAGAGGGATCATACAAAATGCATGTTATTTTGTTATTTAGTACTGACCTGAATAAAGATATTTCAGATAAAAGACAGTATGGTACTTGAATGATCCATAGCTGTGTTTTTTCTGTGTCTTGATCAAGTCCCTTGTTTCTCCTGAACAGTGCACTGTTCTTTAGAAAATTCTTTGTTTTTTCAGCATTTTTGTGTACTTGGACCCTTTCCAAAAATGACTATGCTTTTGAGATCCATCTTTTCACACTGAGGACAAGTGAGGGTCTCATATGCAACTATTATAGAAGGTTCAAACGCTCACTGATGCTTCAGAAGGAAACACTTAGGGTAAATTTGAATTATTTTGTCCTCTGGGAAACATGTAAGTGTCTTCTGTAGCTTCTGAAGGGCAGTACTAAATGAAAAAAATATATTATATTTAAAAAAATGACATGTTAAAAAAAAAAATGTACACATCTTTATTTTGTTCAAAAGTTTTCACCCCCGGCTCTTAATTCATCATTTTTACTTCTGGAGCATCAGTGAGCGTTTGAACCTTCTGTAATAGTTGCGTATGAGTCCCTCACTTGTCCTCAGTGTGAAAAGATGGATCTCAAAATCATACAGTCATTTTTGAAAAGGATTCAAATACACAAAAATGCTGAAAAACCAAAGGATTTTTTGGACCTAAAGGATTTTTCTGAACAACAGCGGGCAGTTTAACTGTTCAGGGCAAACAAGGGACTCATGAACAACTATCACTAAACAAAAAACAAACAAAAAAACAGCTGTGGATCATTCAGGTAACAACACAGTATTAAAAATGTATGTAAACTTTTAAACAGCTTCATTTTCATGAATTCAATTACTATTTTCTTTATAAAATGTCTTTTATGTGAAATCTCTTATTCAGGTCATTACTACATAAAAAAATAACATGCATTTTATATGATCCCTCTTATTTTGGTAAAATTCTGCATTCTGCAAGGTGAAAATAAACTTTTGACCTCAACTGTATCTCACAATGTGTCGCACCGTGTTCAGATTTGTCATATCTACAGTCACAAATTTTAATATGATTCAAATATTTCTCATTGTTTTCTACCAAGAACTTTTCTCATTTGTTTCTCATTTTAAATGACCATCCTAAACATACAAAACAAAGTCCATACTTAAATATAACTGAAAACTTCATTAGGTTTCATTAGCTATGAAAGAGCAACTTCTGAGCAACCAAGCAAATCAATTTCCCTCTGGGTTTTGTTTAGCACATCTTCTCTGTACAAACACTTCACCTTCCTAAAAGTCAAGTATGTGCAAATCAGCATATGCATTAACAACAGTTTTACAAACACACACACACGCTCATCTGCACACACATTTTCTCTATTTCCGGGCTAGTTTGATGGTCATTGCCAGGTCCTTGTGTTTTGATTGGTGATTAGCCCGTAAGATGGCTCAAGTGCTCATTATATTTCTAGATAACACACACATTCTCATTTATCTCATCACTCTGATTTCCTCTCTTGTGCCTCTCTCCATCTTCTCCGTCTTTCCTTTTTCTTTTCCTACTTAGGTTTTCTTTTTTTCAGGGCATTACTGCTTTAATCCTTCATTCAGGATTTATCTCCACTCATGAAAGGACAAAATCCCTCGTTTCTTTTCTCTTATTTTTCCTCCTGTCATCCCTTCAGCACCTGGTTAAGAAGAATTACTTGGCATGCCAGCTCATTTTTTTTCTTTTCATTATTACTTTTCCTTTGTGTGTGATACAAAATAACTATAGCACACATAGACTTCTAATAGTCAAATGTTTCCTATAATGAATACGAGTGTAAAATCACAAGAATTCTCTTTAATAATACTCTTTATGAGTTAATATTTCATCAGTTGGTGTTACATTACAGATTACCTTAAGTATTTCTAAGCATTTTATTTTAAGGATAAAACCCCGACTGTGTTTTTAAATAAGAATGGGTATCTGTTAGGTAGTCACTGTTTAATGTTTAAATTTTGTGGTAATGGAAAAAGTTTTAATAAATTAAGTCTATTAGCATCTGAGATACACACATGGGTTTGTGTCTGTGACCGTTTATCTTGTCAAATTTGTCAGTAGAGGTCATGTGGAGTGTTTTAGCTCCTATAGAGTGTTTTTCTGGATGTTTATTTGCATGGCATGTATGTTTGTTTGTGTGTGAGCGCGCGTGCAACCCTCTCCCACACACTGCAGCCCAAATCACAGAGACAGAACCTCTCGCATCCCGACTCTGTTACCACGGAGACGAGAGGCTAGTATCGACTGCAGAGCAGCGTTGCTATGGAAACACTGGATGCCTACTGGGAGGGGGCCACCATTAATTAGAGCCAACGAGAGACAGATAGACAGGACGAGAGACAGAGAGAAGACGACAGTTTCTCTTGATGTTGGAGCTGGGCACAGTGTGTACAGTCAGAGCAGGTTCTGTCCAGTTTTCAGGGAGGCGCTGCCTCGCTTTCTTCACGAATGGACTGTAGCAGCATCTCTCTCGCTCTCTTATGGCTCTTTCAGTGCAATTCCAGAACTTAAGAGCCGTTATGTTTTAGTTTATACTCTTTGTTGTTTTTTTATTTATTGCTAGTGGAATGCAGTTGTCATGCAAAAAATACCATGTTATTAACATATGTACACTACTGTTCAAAAGTTTTGGGTTCAGTAAGATTTTTTTATGTTTTTAAAGGTCTTTTCTGCTCGTCAAGGCTGTGTTTATTTGATTAAAAATACAGAAATATTGTGGACTATTATTGCAAATTAAAATAGTGGCTTTCTATTTTAATATACTTTAAAATAGAATTTATTTCTGTGATGCAATGCTGAATTTTCAGCATCATTACTCCAGTCTTTAGTGTCACATGATCCTTCAGAAATCATTCTAATATGATGATTTATTATCAATGTTAAAAACAGTTGTGCTGCTTAATATTTTTTTGGAACCTGTGATACTTTTTTTCAGGATTCTTTGATGAATGAAACATTCGATTTCCATTTTGAGTAAATGTTGTTCTTTTTAAATTTTTATTCATCAAAGGATCATGGTTCCAAAAACATTTTCCAGTTTCCAACATTAATAATAATCAGCATATTAGAATGATTTCTGAAGGATCATGTGACACTGAAGAATGGAGTAATGATGCTGAAATTTCAGCTTTGCATCACAAAAAAAATTAAATACAATTTGGTCAACTAATAAAAGAGACTTATTTTCAAAAATCTTATCATTTTAAATTATATAAAGTAATTCCAATATGTATATGAAGAGTTCATTTGCAAAAACAGATGAAAAATCATGTTTTTTCATTGTGCATTTCAATTAATCTCAATCAAACTGCCATTGAGTTATTAGGTATTAGGGATTAGGTAAAAAATTAACTAAAAATGCAGCTAATTAACAATAAAAACATGATAACATAATAAAAAATCTTTGTTTTTGCAAATAAACTCTTCATATATTACCATGTTTTTGGACATGATTTCATGGTAAAATCATGGTTTTTAGAAACTTATGATGGTAATATCAAGTGCCTTGATATATAACCAAACCAAGGTACTTTTTTGAACTTCACTTTCAAACAGGTGCCAAAAAGGACCATGATTTATTTATTTTTTTTAAACAGTGGTATTTTTTAAGTCTACAATGGTATTGCTCTAGGAAGAACCATGGAGTAAAAACCATGGTACATTAAAGTTCTATACTATTGTGTATTTTAAAGTGTAGTATTACCTTTTGTACCATGGAACTGCTGCAGTACGTTTTTGGTTGAGTTTTTTTGTTGGTGATGATACTAGAATTTCAATTCCTTGATACAGAGAAAATCATAATTATACAGTAGAGCATACATGTGTCTGTGTGGCATCAATAATCTAGGACAATATCAATCTGCATGTGTAATCTGCCAGATGGCATTAGTTTGAAGTATGATGTCATTGTTGTTGTCCCTTTGGTGATGTCAAGCCTCTTCAGCCAATCACAACATACCAGTTTAAGTCCATATGAAGAAAACAAAGCAGGTTTGCGTCAAATTATTAGACAAATACTCATTTATGACGCTTGGGATTACACTGAGGGTTAGAGACATGGGTGTGCGTGTTTTGCACAGTCATCTGGTAGTTAGTTGAGGTTTTCAGATGCAGTCATTAGTTTTTATGGGCTGTTTTTGTAAACATTGTGAGTCAAAGACGAATATTAGCGCACAGATAAACTTTCCTGATATTGCGTCAGCAGCAGCACTGCAGTAGAGCTGGCGGTGAGTTTCATACAGCCAAAGAATCCCAAACAAAAACAGAGTTTCTCCTTCTCTCATAGTTGATGTGCTGTACTTGAACAGTGTTTCTCAATCATGACGTCTTATAGGGTTTTAGGGCCACAAACTCTGCCCGCTGAAGCTGAGAATGAAGGCATCGGCAGTAAACTTAGTCATCAAGGTTGCGTATGTGTTTTTCCAAGTGCTCATCAAATTTTGTAGATACGTGTCATCAAAATAGTCGCACGGTCTCTCTCTTTTCTCTCTGCGTAGGGAGTTGCTGAGTATGCAGAGCAGATTAGATTTGAATGCTAAGCAGAAAAGTATGGTGATGAAAGAGTGAGGGTGTTGAAAAGACGAAAGCTATTTATTAACTCATCATATCGCCTCATCCTATATAGATAGAGAGTTATGAAGTGTCATGTTCGTCCTTTAGTCTCTAGGAGGTCTACCTGAGGAAAGTCCATTAGCATTCCTGTTAATTTCTCAGCATTTGCAATTGACACAGTTGATTTTGAGCCGATCAGCTGAGCTCTAAATGTCGTATCACTATTCACTCTGGAGCTGTTGGGAAATTATGTCATCGATACAGTTGGCTGATGGCACCACAAGAACATGCACAGTCCCAAAACATTCATTAGCAACTGTCCTGAGTTGTGACGTTAATGGCGGCATGCAGGGAAAAATTTGTGTTTATTTCCACAGGGTGCTGATGAAGCATCTGCTGTACTAGTAAGTATCAAATGATTATAGTCCTCATAGGTTCAGGCGCACTTCCTGGGTTAGTATGGAATCAGTGTATATTACTTGGCCGAGATGCAACTATTTCAACATCTGGAATCTGAGGATGCAAAAAAATCAAAATATTGAGAAAATCGCCTTTAAAGTTGTCCAAATTAAGTTCTTAACAATGCATATTACTAATCACTTTGATATATTTACAGTAGAAATTTTACACTTTTTTCACCTGTCCTTATTTATTTTACATTTTTATTTTATTTTATTTTATTTTATTATTTTATTTTATTTTTATTCATTTTGTTGTTGTTTATTTGATTTGTTTCGTTTTATTTGTTTACATTTTCACCTGTCCATATTTATTTTATTTTACATGTTGTTATTGTTTTTATTTAATTTTGTTGTGTTGTGTTGTGTTGTTTTGTTTTATTTTTTTCAAACAAACAAATAATTTCACCTATATTTATTAATTTTTATATTTGTTTTATATTATTATATTTTAATTTTAAAACATTGTTTTTGTTTTTATTTTTTGTTGTGGTGTTTTTTTGTTTTTAATCTCTTTTTTTCAGTGTTAAAATATTTTCACCTGCCCTTATTGAATTATTATTATTATTATTATTATTATTATTATTATTATTATTTTATTTTTTTATTTTATTTTATTTATTTATTTTTTTTATTCTGTTGTATCATTTTATTTTATTTTTTTGGTTTGTGTTTAATAAGTTTTTCAGTATTAAAATATTTCACCTGTCCATAT
>JAHKKF010520028.1:26500-47591 GCA_019740295.1 Labeo calbasu | reverse complement strand
ATGCTGTACGATCCAACAAGAAATACAAGTTCAAGAAGAAACCTGAAGGTAAGAAACCTAGTTATGTAAGACCCCATTTGTCTAAGATGAAGTTTGATTTATTCTGAACATTGGTGGACTGTCCACAGGGGTGCAAATGTGTCACTTTTAGGAAACAGTAGCTTTTTAGGTCAAAATATGTTATTATTTTGCATAGGATTGTATCTTGGAACTTTTTTGTATTGTTGTCACCTTGTGATGGTGATGGGTTTGCACTCCTCTGTCTATACTGGAAAACCATTTGGAAGCTTATCATAAAAATGAATGTTGCTTTAATTCTGTCTCTTATCTTTCTTCCTTATTTGATTCAGATGCTGGTGAAAAGGTTTGAGTCCTAAAGGTGTCCCCAGAACACTGAACAGTTTTTTTTTCCTGCTCCTGCCTTTACTAACATGCAGGTTCACCATCCTTCCTCCCCCTTCTCGTTCCGTGAACCTCTGGAGTTGTGAGTTAAGACTTTTTTTTTTTCAACTGTTCCTGTGGTGTTGAGCAACTCCAATTCCTGTTAATCCTACATTTTATATTCTAATTTATTTAAAGTGAATAAATTGTAATGAAAAATAAATAAAATTAAATAGCTAAAGTAAATCGTAAGTGGAAGTGCATCTGTCAATTCATTGAATGTTCAAAATATTATGAATCTTTATTTAGAAAAAAATACACATTGGTTGGCCTATTCATGAGCATACATCAGCAATTACACATGTTTAGGAGAACAGGGCATTATTAATATACCATTTAAGGTGGTATGTGCTAGAAATGGGTAAACCACTATCAGTGAGTCTACCCGTGGGGTGGGGGCACCGCCGCACCAGGCAGTGTCCCACATTGTCCCTCAGAAACATACCCCTTGTCCCCCCTTGGGCTTATTAGCAGGTGGTCACCCTACTTGTCGCTGGAACAACAGCTGCAGCTTGACTTGACACTGGAATAGCAGCTGTAGCTTGACTTGATGACTCTGGAACAACAGCCGCGACCTGACTGGACTCTGAAACTTGACTTGACTCAGGAAAATGCAGCTGCAACTTGACTTGACTTGGAAACTTGACTTGACTTAGAGAATACAGCTGCAACTTGACTTGACTCAGGAAACACAGCTGTAACGTGACTTGATTCAGGAACAGCATGGCTTGACTCGTGGGGCACAGCTGTGACTTGGCTTGACTCGTGGGGCACAGCTGTGACTTGGCATGACTCGTGGGGCACAGCTGTGACTTGGCTTGACTCGTGGGGAACAGCTGTGACTTGGCTTGACTCATGGAGAACAACAGCTGTATCTTGGCTTGGCTCATGGAGGACAGCTGTGTCTTGGCTTGACTCATGGAGAACAACAGCTGTATCTTGGCTTGGCTCATGGAGAACAACAGCTGTATCTTGGCTTGACTCATGGAGAACAACAGCTATGTCTTGGCTTGACTCATGGAGAACAACAGCTGTATCTTGACTTGGCACAGAAAGTGTAGCCCTGACTTGGCTTGACACCGGAGGATCAGGCATCACTTGATTTGATTTGGGTGCAGCAGACATGGCGAGATGAGATTTGGATGAGATGATTCTGACTTGATGAGGCTCAGACAGGGCAGCCATTTTGTGAACAGGCTTGGGGATGGCGGCCATCTTGTGGACTGGCTCTGGGATGGTGGCCATCTTGTGAGCTGATTGTAGGAGGGCAGCCATGACAGGTGCAGACTCTGGACAGGCAGGCATGGCGTAAGCAGGCCCTAGAGTGGCAAGCATGGCGTGAGCAGGCTGTGGCTTGGCAGACGTGACGTGAGCAGGCTGTGGCTTGGCAGACGTGACGTGAGCAGACTTTGGCATGGCAGGCATGGCATTACAGGGCTCTGATGTGACTTGAATAATTCCAGACATGACGGAAAAATCTACAGGTATGGCTGATACTGGGGGACAGCAGGGTTTCTCATCAGCTACCCCCACAGTAAATGGTGATCCAGCCAACCGGAGGGCAAAGTCAATGTACTGTTCCAAAGACCAGTGAATTTTCCCTCCAGGTAGGCCAAATTGGAAAATGTCTTTAAGTGCCACATCATTAAATTCCACCAAATAACACAGCTCACAAAAGTCCACAACATAATCTTCGATGCACAGATTACCTTGATGAAGAGAGAAGAGGTGTGATGCCGGGTCCATGGTGATCTGTGTTAGACGAAGGCAAGACAATATCGTAGTCCATAAAACAGGCACAGTCCAAAAACCAGAGAGAGCAGTCCGAAAAAGTAACAAATCTGCCAGAGAGCAAAACAATACTTCGCGAAGTCAGCTTGAAAATTGCCTCCTTTTGTGGCCACCAAACAGGAAGTAACCAACTAAGCAGCAGAGGGAGCAGCAACAGTCAGTCAGTGGGTTGGCGTGACGTTACAAAAGTAAAACATTTCTATATATATATATATATATATATATATNTATTTTATTTTTTTTATTTTTTTTTTTATTGATGATTAGAGCTTACAGCTCATAAAAGTCAAAAATCTTTAGCACTGTTGAGGCACTTTTGAGCCTTTAGATCATCTGTATAATGTTGGATTGACTGAACCTCATCTTTCCCTTGAAAATATCCGATAGATTCTCAATGGGGTCAGGTCAGGCATGTTGGCTGGCCAATAAAGCACAGTACTATCATGGTCAGCAAACCACTTGGAAGTGGTTTTTGCACTGTGGGCAGGAGATAAAGTCCTGATGGAAAAGGAAATCAGCATCTCCATAAAGCTTGTCAGCAAATGGAAGCATAAAGTGCCCCAGAATCTCCTGGTAGATGGCTGCATTCACTTGCACTTGATAAAACACAGTAGACCAACACCAGCACACGTCACGACACCCTAAATCATCACTGACTTCAGAAACTTCACACTCGACTTCAAGCAGCTTGGATTCTGTGCCTTTCCAGTCTTTTTCCAGACTCTGGGATCATGATTTTTAACATAAAAATGCAAAATTTTACTTTTATCTGAAAAGAGGACTTTGGACCCCTGAGCAACAGTCCAGTTCATTTTCTCCTTAGCCCAGGTAAGATGCTTCTGACGTTGTTTCTGTTTCAGAAGTGTCTTGGTAGCCCTTTTCCTGAAGACGTCTGAGTGTGGTGACTCTTGATGTGCTGACTCCGCCTTATTATTCCACTCCTTGTGAAGCTCTACCAAGTGTTTGAATCGGCTATGCTTGACAGTTTTCTCAAGCTTGCAGTCATCCCTGTTGCTTGTGCACCTTTTCCTACCCAATTTGTTTCTTCCAGTCAACTTTGCATTTAATATGCTTTGATACAGCACTCTGTAAACAGCCACCCCATTCAGTAATGACCTTCTGTTCTTTTTGTGGAGGGTGTCAATGATTGCCTTCTGGACCATTGCCATGTGAGCAGTCTTCCCCATTATTGTGGTTTCAAAGAACAAGAGATATCTGGAATTTATACTGTAGGGATGGACATTTAATGAAACTTAAATGTAAATATTCTAATATTTTGAGATACTGGATTTTTAACTTTTATGAGCTGTAAACTCTAATCATTAAAATTAAAACAAAAACACTTTGGAAATATTTTACTTTACATGTAATGAATCTAGAATATTTGAAAGTTTCAGTGTTTGAAATGTTACAAACAAAAAATGAACTTTTTCACGGTACTTTAATTTTTTTGAAATGCACCTGTATATGGCACTAAGATGTTAGCAGCAGATCCTGCAGCAAGTCCTGTAAGTGTGAGGTGGGGCTTGCATGGCTTATTTGTTCAGCACATCCCACAGATGCTCGATTAGATTGAGATTTGGTAAAGATGGGAGGAACTCGTTATTGTGTTCCTCAAACCGTTCCTCAACAGCTTTTATCCTGGTGAAAGAGGGGAATACTGTTTCCATGAAAGGGTGTACATGGTCTGCAGCAATGCTTAGGTAGGTGGTATATGTCAAAGTAACATCAACATGGAAGGCAGGACCCAAGGTTTCCCAGCAGAACATTGCCCAAAGCGTCACACTGCCTCCACCAGCTACCTCCCATAGTGCATCCTGGTACCATGTGTTCCCTAGGTAAGTGATGAACACGCATCCAGCCACCCATGTGATGTAAAAGAAAACATGATTCATCAGACAACGCTCTCTTTTCCATTGCTCCATGGTGTAGTTCTGATGCTCACATGCTCACTCTTGGTGTTTTCAAAGCTGGACAGGGGTCAGCATGGGTTCCCTAACTGGTCTGTAACTATGCAGCCCCATACACAACAAACTGCGATGCACTGTTTTTGACACTCTTCCATCAGAACCAGCATTAACTTCTTGAGCAATTTGAGCTACAGTAGCTTATCTGTTGTTGGATCGGACCAGGCATGCCATTCAGCTTATCGGCCTTCAGATCTTCTGGCGTGCAAAATCTAGACGCCCATTTTTGATGAGTCAATGAAATTGGATAAACACATTTTTTTCTGTTATTGGTTTAAGTTTTTACCAGCTCTATTTGCTGTCAAAAATTAAACACTTTTTAAATGTTACAACTTTAGAGATGGCTGTTAACGCTTTTATCACCTCACACAAGATTATTGCAACTCATTATATTGAGGCATTTCAAAGTCGCAAACTACTTGCCTACAATTAGTTCAAAATGCTGCTGCTAGATTTCTTCATAACAGTCACAAATGTGACCATATTACCCACTATTCTGAGGGACCTCCATTGGTTGCCTATTCAATTAAGAATTGATTTTAAAATTATCTTACTGGTGTATAAATCTTTATATAATCAAGCCCCTAGTTATCTTTCAGAGCTGTCGCATTTTTATACCTCCACTAGAAGTCTAGGATCCAGGGATCAGAATCTCTTTTTAGTCCCTCAGTCCAGACATAAAAATTGTGGGATCAAGCTTTTTCTGTGGCTGGGCCTCGCTTATTAGAATAATAATTTGCCGCTAGAGATAAAAATGGCCCCTTCACAATATATTTAAGTCCCTTTTAAAAACACACTTGTTCAACCTAGCCTATTAGTATCCTTCTCTTATTACATTGTATTATGGTCTTGATTTTTTACTCTGTCTTCACAATGTTTTTTTTTTTTGTTTGTTTGTTTGTTTGTTTTTTTTTGTATATCCTTTTGGTTTTTTAAATTCATGTTTTATTATTTTTGTTCTATGTGTTCATGGTATTATTTTTATGTACAACACTTTGGTCAGCCTTGTGGCTGTTTTTAAAAGTGCTTTATAAATACATGAACTTGCACTTGAACTTCTGATTAAATTCATTAGGTAATAGCTGACTAATCACCCTTCTCACAGAATAAATGATGACAGAATAAAATATCTGTTCCTGCATATCTGTTATCTGTTTCTCTGCATATCTCATAATTTATTCAGCTGTAATGTAATTTAGTCATATTTTGTCATTTGTGCAGTAATTAATTATTTATTACACCGTTAATTCATGTTTTTTATGTATTGTAGACTTTCAGACTGCAGTATCACTGAAGGAGGTTATAAAGCTCTGGCTTCAGCTCTGAGATCAAACCCTTCACACCTGATAGAGCTGGATCTCACAGGAAATGATCCTGGACAATCAGGAGTGAAGGAGCTCACTGATTTACTACAGGATCAAACCTATTCACTGAAGACACTGAGGTGAGTGTTCTTAAAATAATAGTCTTAAAACAGTTTTATATGTAGGGGACTTAAACTATCCAAAATACATTTGTAAATGCTTTCAAATGACTGAGAGCCTTTTTACAAGCTTGTGAAAATAAATTATTATATGGTAATGTTAGTGTACTTCTCCTGTGTCCAGGTTGTTGCAAAGTTCTGACGCAAATATCTGACTGAAGATTTTTACATTAAAAACCTGTTGCTCCTGAAAGAGCTGAATCTGAGTGAACATGAATTAGGAGACAGACAAGTCAATCAAATCACTGCTCTACTGCAGGATAAACACTGTAAACTCAACACACTGATGTGAGTGTTGTCAGTTTATTATTGTAGATGTAAAGTATGTTATAGAAATCAGGTGACCTAAAGACAGTGAATGATGGCATCAAGTATCTTGTGTTTGTAAATTCTCTATCTCATGTTCATTTTAGGCTGCGTGATTGTGGTCTAACAGAGGAAAGCTGTTCAGCTCTCGCTACTGTCCTGAGATCAAACCCCAGTCTGAAAGAGCTTGACATGAGCAACAATGACCTGCAGGATTCAGGAGTGAAGGAACGGGTTAGAAAGGACAAACTGCACACTGCAGAAACTCAGGTGAGTTCAATGAGCAAATATTTAATTTTAGTAATAATTTTATGTTTTGTGTTTGTTTTGCTTAAAGTTAATCTTCTCAAGACAACAGAGGCACTTGTACAATCACTTGAGTTTTTATCTTGTATCAGTGGTAAGCACTTGCAACAGATAAAAAGAAGACATCATTGAAACTGTAAATCAACATTTTTTAGACTTTCAGATTGCAATATAACTGAAGAAGGTTATGAAGCTCTGGCTTCAGCTCTGAGAACAAACCCTTCACACTTGATAGAGCTGGATCTAACAGGAAATGATCCTGGACAATCAGGAGTAAAAGAGCTCAATGATGTACTACAGGATCAAAACTGTCAGCTGAAGACACTGAGGTGAAATGTGATGAAATAGTATGAAATAAATGACATTCTGCTATTAATTCAAATATTATTTCACTAACAATCTTTTGTGTCAAAGCAAAATCAAGATAAACCATTTCCCACTGTTTCCCATCAGAATCAGATGCTGTTTTATGATACATCTTTGGATTAAATCCTGCTTCATCATCTGTTCTGCAGGTTTTTGAGTCCTGCCGCAGATGAAGCCTGTAAGGATATGAATAGAGTTCTAGGTGAAAACCTGTTACTGCTGAGAGAGCTGAATCTGAGTGAAAGTGAACTAGGATTCTCAGGATTGAAGAAACTTTGTGCAGTACTACAGGATAAACTGTAAACTCAGCTCACTGATGTAAGTTTTATCATTATTATGAGAATGTTTTTTAACTTGCTGCTAGATGTTTTCTGTATTGTTTACCAGAGAGTGTTGGCTTTTAACAAATTCTTGGTAAATATTTAATATTTGAAACTGTGTTTTTTAGTTGTATCTGTGTTTTCTGTTAACACAGTCTGAATAACAGCGATATCACGACAGAAGATTGTCGTGTTCTGACTACAGCTTTAAATTTAAACCCTTCAAATCTGACAGAGCTGAATCTGAGTGGGACAGAAGTCAGAAACTCAGGAATGAAGATCTGCTCGACTCTTTTTAAGAATGAACAGTATAGACTTAAAAAGCTGACATAAGTATTAATAAAAATATATTTTATGTCATGACAATGCTTGGAGGGATTGGAATGGTAATGTACACTATTGTACTTAACAATAGTGGCCTACGACTATGTGAGCCTTGGCTACCACACCAACCATCTTAACAATAGTAGCCTACGGCAATGTGTGCCTGGGCTACCACGCAGTCTGGCATAACCCCAAAATCGACGCACACTGTGTAATGTTAATGAACAAGATGGATATACGTTGCAACCTGATAGATAAGACCCCAGCATCCACCTAAGCAAATAATTTTGTAATTTGATATCTGATAATTTGATAACTGTGTCAAGGATCAGCAGGAATGGACCCAAATGCAGAGTGAGTGAGACAAACAAATATTTATTGAAGACAAGTTCAGGGTTGCACAGGGGTGAACAATTTTGTGACAGCTCCAACCAGCAGGAAGAGAATTAAGCCTCCAGAGATACAGTCTGAAGAACAGTCCTAGTCGGTGGCAAACCAGGCAGAAGAATGGGGAGATGATCAGAGTAGCAAACAGCTGAGCGTGCAATCAGAGGAACAAGACTCAAGCAGGCCAGTATCAGAGATTAGGTTCTCAGCACCAGGCTTCGTTGGCAGGCTGCCCTGGAGAACCAACAGGCAAGGAGTCTCAGGCTGGTACAGCAGGACTGGGGGGAGGGGGGAACACACAGTACAAACATACAAGACACCATTCAAGACCATACAACATCACAAATCAGCACAACACAAGGAGACATGTCATTATGTAATAAAAAGGAAAAAAAGAATCAAAATAAAGAGTAAAAGAGTAAAGCAAAGAATCAAAACAAGTAGTAATGCAACCAACTACATTAGACTAATTAACTTAAGTATAAAACCAAAGAAAAACAAGACTGGACCAAAAACTGATAAACAGCTTAAAAAAATATTACAAGTAAGTAAAGTAAGATAACTTCAGTTCAAGACCAAAAACAACAGGAAGAAAACTGCAGCAAGGATACTCAAATAACAACACAGGACTGGACTATAGAGCAGCAAGTCAGTAGCTATCTCTATGGCACAAGACAAACCCGCAAACACAAGAGGAAAAACGGCACCATATAAAGGGAGGCAAGAACACGAGGACCAGGTGGGCACAATTAAAGAAACGAGGACAAGACGAGAGCTAAACAAGAGGGCGTGGCCAAGGGAAACAAGGAGGCAGGGTCACAGGAACACATGGTAGACACAAACAAAGACAAAGCAATGTGTTAAGACACAAGACAAACAAAGAAACATTAAACAAGGACAACACAGACAAAGCTGCCAGGGCAGAGCCCTGACAAACTGCCTTTGCTCCTGCTCTATAAACACAGATGCTAAGTGCTGCTGGGCATACAGGAGAGAACCAATCAGATGGCATGTGACAGTGATGACACCAAGTCAAATTGAGCTAGATCTATTTGACTGTGTAATCTAGAGTTTCATGCCAGAACTCTGTATTTATCATGCAAATATCATATTGGTGGACTAAAACAGTAATAGCCAAAGCTACTAGTTGCTATGTATAGCTTATTTGTTTGCTCTTTTCTACAGGTTTAATTGCATCAGTATTACAGAAGAAGGTTGTGCTGCTCTGACTTCAGCATTTAATTCAAATCCTTCAAACTTGAAAGAGCTGGATCTGAGTGGAAATAAACTAGAAAACTCTGGAGTGACTGAAATCTCCACTCTACTGGGAAACCCTCAGTGCACACTGCAGATACCTAGGTTTGAATTTGGCGAATTTAAAAATGAACAGAAATTTTCTGTCAATTAATAAATTGTACAGTAGTGAAAATCAGTAGTATGCTTTTGTCTTAAAATATTTACGTAAAAATTGGCAAACATTTAGCATTTTTAGGGCACAGGCAATTATAGATATTATAATATAAAAAAAAATAAGTCTTGTTTTTACTAAATGAGTAATCAAATACATTTGAGACTGTTTTTGTCCTCCTCTAGACTTTCAGACTGCAGTATTATGGAAGAAGGTTATAAAGCTCTGGCTTCATCTCTGAGATCAAACCCTTCACACCTGCTAGAGCTGGATCTCACAGGAAATGATCCTGGACAATCAGGAGTGAAGCAGCTCAATGATTCAAACTGTCAACTGAAGACACTTAGGTGAGATGTGAGATGTGAAAAAATTATGCAATATAAATGATATGCAGGCTAAATATTCCTACAAAATTGTATTTTAGTAATACAGTTTGCTGCAGAATGGTGAATTGCTTACAAACTGTATTATTGGTGACAAATGGACTGTGTGCTCTGTCATGGCCTTAAATAAAAAAATGCTGTAGTATTGTTAAGTAGTATTGCAAATATTGTTCATTATTAGTTAATGTTAAATAATGTAGTCAACTAAGAAAACATTACTCTATGTACCTGGGAACAGCTAAACCTAAACACATTTGTCCCAGTGAGCAAAAGGGTGACATTGACATAAAAGAACCGGTCATGAAATTGTCAAGTGAATGCAAAATTACTTTAAATTGAGTTTTTGATTATCTCACATTAAGAATGTAAAAATAGTCAAATTAAATGTTTCACAAAATTGTACATCTAAATTTATAATTTTTTTTTTTTTATTTATTTTTTTTTTGGACTGAGTGGTGATTTGTCTAAACTTGCTAGGAATCCTATAGCTAGGGATTGGTTTATGGTTCTATAAATAGGTTTTCATGTTTCGCTGGTGTATTAGTGTACTATATGACATTTAGTCAACTTACCATGGATATGATTTTTTGTCATTTATCTTTCTGTCTTCAGTCTCTGTGGCTGCCGTATTACAGAGAAACAGTGTTTCATCCTGACTTCAGCTCTGTGTTCAAATCCTTCACACCTGAGAGAACTGGACCTGAGTGGAAATACAATAGAAAACAAAGCAGTGAAGCACTTATGTGAACTACTGATTGATTTCCGAAGTAAACTGAAGAGTTTGAGGTCAGTAACATTCACATACAAGAATCAAAATGCTCAAAATCACTTAAACATTTTTTTAAACAAAGATACTTGTACTCAGTATCTTCTAAGGAGCCTGAGATTTTTTTTTTTTTGTGATCTGGTTATAAGTCAAGATAAATCTCTCCCTCTGTTTTTTGCAGAATGAAGAGTTAGCTCTTTTTCCAAATATAGGTTCAGATGCTGTTATATGACAGAAGAAGGTTGTTCTGCTCTGACTTCAGCTCTGAAATCAAACCCATCACATCTTAGAGAGCTAAACCTGAGTGTGAATAAACTGGGAGACTCTGGATTTGAAAACCTTAGTAATCTACTGATGAATCCACAATGCAAGCTGGAAATACTAGCGTTAGTATCATTACACTGTACAGCCATTACAGTGTGATTAAAGGTCTAGTTTACCAAGCCCAGTTTACTGTATTTAAACTGTTGCACTGTATCTGTACTGTAACTGTATAGGTGTCTAAATATGAAATAATTGTGTATATGTTCTGCATAAATATTATGATATTCATTTTTTTAATGAATGAGAAGAAAACAACAGCCTCTGGCATTCAAAACTTAAAAATCAACTAACAATGCAACTATATACTATTGCTCTTTTCTAAGATGGCCATTGAACCACTGTCCTTTCTGTTTTTGTCTTCAGACTTTGTAAATGCAGTATTAAATTGAAGCAGTGTGTCTTCCTGACTTCAGCTCTGAAATCAAACCTATTACACCTGAGAGAGCTGGACCTCCGTGAAAATGTACTTAAACACACAAGAGTGAATAAATTTTATGATATACTGAAGGATTCACACTGTAAACTGGAGAGAATAAGGTGAGGAACATCCACACACACACACACAAATATATATATATATATAGGTATTTTAATGAAACAAAATGAAACATTTATTTGCATTTATTTAATGCAGGTTAAGGTACTGTGCTATAAAAGCTGATGATTGTTCAGCTCTGATTTCAGCTCTGAAATCAAACCCATCACACCTGTGAGAGCTGGCCTTAAGTGGGAATGAACTAGGCCAGTTGGGAGCAACAAACCTCACTGATCTACTGATGAACCCACAGTGCAAGCTGGAGAAGCTAGAGTTAGTATCATTATACTGCACAGCAGTTACAGTGTGATTCCAGTCAATTTGAGAAAACAGTCAATTTAAATATTCTTTTATTCAGTGATCTGAATCTACATTTGTATTCACAAACTTTCTATGTCCAAGTGTGAAGATGCTCCAGAATTTGGTTGTAATTAGAATCCTCAAGTCCTAGTTATGCCTCTGTCTTGGTTTATGGTTCTATAATTAAGTTTAAAGGTTTTTAGTGGTGTGTTAGTGACTATATTGTGTTTATTCATGATGCATTTAAATCAAATATGAACTTGACATCATCTTTTCTTTTGTCTTCAGTTCGTGTAGATGCAGTATTAAAGAGAAACAGTTTCTCATCCTGACTTCAGCTCTGAAATCAAACCCATCACACTTGAGAGAACTGGACCTCAGTGTGAATCAATTAGGAGACTCTGGAGTCATAAACCTTGGTGTTCTGTTGGGCAGTTCACAATGCAAGCTGGGGAAACTACAGTTAGTATCATTACACTGTACAAAAACTTGCATGACAATACATTCTGACAGAGTTAAATGGCTTCTGTAACAGCAATGGTGCTTTTCATTAAATCTAAAAGAGGTAATGAAACACATAGTTTTGAAGGTTTGCTTATATAGTAAACACAGACTACTGTGATTTATAATAGAAACAGTAACTAACTACACCAGCATGCAGTTAATGTAACTTGACTTCATTTTCTTCCCTTAAATATACTTATATTCCATTTAAAAATGAAATAAAGATGACTTTAAATTGAGGTTTTCTTACAGTAAGAATGTGAAAATATTCTTTTGAAATGTTTCACTCAGATCCACAGTTCACAAATTTGTACATCTACATTTATACTCAACTACATTTTTTTTGAGTGATGATTGTCTAAACTTGACATTGGTTAATCGTTCTGTAATTAGGTTTTCATGTTTTGCTGATGTATTAGTGTACTATATGAGTCATGATGCATTTAACTTACACATAAACTTAACATGGATATGTTTCATTGTCGTTTCTATTTCTTTCTTCAGTCTGTGAAGATGCAAAATTACAGAGAAACAGTGTCTCACCCTCACTTCAGCTCTGTGTTTAAACCTTTCACACCTGAGAGAGCTGAACCTCAGTGGGAACAAAATAGAAAACAAAGGAGTGCAGATCCTGTGTGACATATTCAATAATTCAGAGTGTAAACTAGAGAGACTAAGGTGAGAAACATTCACATGCAAGAAACAAAATGCTTAAAAACATTTCAACATTGCTATCTGACTAAAATGCTTTTACTCAATATTTCACAAAGATTCTGAGTTCAAATTAGATTTGTGGAAAATAATGTCTTTCTCTTTCTAACCTAAATGACTGTGGCATTACAGATGTTGCTTGTTTGGCTCAGTCTTTAGCTAAAACAAAAGCACTGCAGTTTTTAAAAGAGCTTGATCTGAGTAACAATAAAATAGGAGACTCAAAGCAGCATCTCAGTGACGTGCTACGAGACTCAAACTGTAACCTGAGGTGAGTAAACATCCTTTTGTCACAGATACACTAAAGCAGACAAACATGATGTCAAATGCTGAAATGTATTATATTTCAAACAAATATTGTTTTAAAATGTCAAATAGTTTAAAGTCAGAAACTAAATTGACTACAGAACTGCTTTGTACTCAAAGTAACTGAAATATAGTAAGAATTTCAAACTTGTTCTACTCAACACTGTTGTTCTCTTCTGGTTCCTCCTTGCAGCTTGGAGAAAGAACATTTGCTCAGCTGGCGAGCTGGCATGAACTACATTGGTAGCTTTAGTTGGTGGTTAACATCCTGGTCTAAAGCTCAGGAGGAGCCTGTGGAATCAACAGAACAAGAACAGTCACCATAAGATGAGGAATGCTCAGAAGGTTCTCGGTTTAGTACTGTAATAAATCAATATGAGTGGTGGTAATTTGGGTGAGATATTGCTAAACCACAATTGAAAAATACAAAAATGCCAATTGTACAGCTGCTACAGCTCCAACTAGCACTGCTTTAACAAATCGAAAGTTTACAGGTGGAAAAGGCTTAGACTTTCAAATTAAATAATGCAGTATTAATAGAAACATAGCTGTACATGTGAGTAATGTTTATTGTTAGTTTAGTATTCAGTATAAGGTCTACATCATAATGTGCTACATATACACAGATTCAAATAAGTCCTATCAGTGATATTTTTATACCATATTTTTTATACCAAATTTTAAATTTGTTTTGCATATATTTTATTTTTCTTACATTTTATATACAAAATATATTTATCTAAATTTGTATTCAAAGGGTCATCGGATGCAAAGTTCACTTTTACATGTTGTTTCAACGGCAAAGTGTGTTGGCAGCGTATGTACAAATCTACCCTATAATAATAAAAATCCATTTAGTGGTTTTTAATTAATGTGTAAAAATAATTTCCCTTTTTTCAAATCGAGCCATTCTCAGATGGCTGTTGGTGTGCTGTCACACCGATAGAGGCCGCTTCCATGGTAGTTGATTGACATGAGCGTCTTACCTCAGACCCGCCTTACATCAGCTGTAACAATCCAGTTTCCTCCATTGTTTCAATGCCGGAGCAGAGATGTAAGTTAGACAAGAATATCTCCAATTGAGCGATTTAAGGTGTTGTGTTGCTGAATGTAATCAGCTTGTGGAAAATGAGCATCCAATGACCCCTTTAAGTTTTGTATCTTTCTGTCTCATAATGAACAAATATAATCTTTTTTGCCATTGTTTTGTATTATGTATTGGCATATTGTAAATGTAGGATCATATATACTTTTATTTTCAGTCTTTGTTCTTCTCATACTGTGTAACATATAATCATAGTTTTATATGCAAGGCTGAACTACCTCCTATGTTTCTGTTAAGAACTGATCAACAAGTACGGTGTGCACCTGGGAACTGAGAGGTATGCTAATGCTTGGGCAGGCCGAGTGGGAAATATTTGTATTTGTGATTTCTGTCTTTTAGGCCACTTCTTCTCTGCTCATGGGCCATTTCATATCTGACACTTGACTAGTAAGTGACATTAATAAAAGACTCTTCATCTCCACCCTGGGCATCCTGTATCTTCATGCCATGACTAGCATTCTTGATGTAACCTCATTCATGATCTAACATTCTTGGTGTCACAAACAAAATGAAATGTGTGCTACTTCATTTAAACAACAATTCATTTAAAGCTGCAGATTCACCTTAATGTCTTTAAATGTCACAAAATAGCCAGTTGCTGGCTGGCTATTTTGTGACATTTGTGAGGGCCCCATGAGGAAACAGGCTTATAAATCATGCAGAATGAGTTTTTTTTTTGAGAAAGTAAAAGTGTGCACAGTCTCCTGTGAGGGCTAGGTTTAGGTGTAGGGTAGGTGTAGGGTAGGTGTAGGGTGATAGAAAATACGGTTTGTACAGTATAAAAACCATTACGCCTATGGAATGTCCCCATAAAACATGTAAACCCAACATGTGTGTGTGTGTGTGAGAGAGATTGTGTTTAA
This sequence comes from Labeo calbasu, assembly GCA_019740295.1. Lineage (NCBI taxonomy): Eukaryota > Metazoa > Chordata > Actinopteri > Cypriniformes > Cyprinidae > Labeo > Labeo calbasu. Next base: position 32,695 of record JAHKKF010520028.1, on the reverse strand, counting down.
GTAGTAATGGGCTGAACTGAATGGAGGTACATTCCTAGAACTTAAAAGTGATTGAGGAAAATGAATGATTGCCTTATAAAGCCGTAATCGGGGAGCTGGACATAAGATCACAAGTCGGCATCAAATCCCAGGTCAGCTGATCGTGCTACTTTAATTGAAATACAAATTAAACTTTAAAACTGTAACTGGTTTCTAAGCAAATGGATTCTTTTCTCTTTTTAGTGTTTTATTCATATGTAGGTGTAAGCAGCTCTGTTCAGCTGAGGATACTTCCCTTCTATTCTCCTTTTAGTAAGTATTAGTGTTGTCAAAAGACCCGGTACTTCGGTACCAAGTCGGTACTAAAAAAAATTAAATGTTACGGTACCAGGTTTTCTTAAGTTGCGGTGGTACCGAGCACCCGGTCAACCCGGTTCTTGCTGCGCTATATGCGAGAAGTGCGCGCTGCGCGGTTGCGTCTTATTCATAAAAGCACAGAGACACGGCGACCGGCGGCGCTGCTGATGCGGCTGCTCTGAATCCGCTTGTTGAAATGAAAGGAGGAAGGAGCCACGTGTGGAAATATTTTGTATTTGCGACTGATGACAAGGGCAACATCATAGATCATCGGAAACCCATCTGCAAACGGTGTCATCGAAGTTTTCTCTCAAAAAGAGGAAATACATCGAACTTAATAAAACACCTCAAAGACCGACACCCAGATTTAATGAAAGTTCAAGCAGGTAAGTTTTAATTAAATTTTATATTGAGAGCTTTTGTTATACAAATTCTACCTTAAATAAACATCGCCATTTGCTTAGTTAATCCTTAGCATAAGCGCGGCTAATGCTAACGCGAGTATTAATATAAACTTCTTTATTAAGTGTTTAATGCTCGTATAGCGTTTATTAAAAATAAAAAACAGGACATGATTGTGTACTATTTTTACACACGAGGCTTTTAAATGACCCGTGTAGCCAAAATATGTGTGTTAGAGAACAAATGTACAAATATATGGTTAATGTTTATAGCCTTAAAATCGATCCATTAGAAAAGCAGTTCTAGGCTATAAAATATAGTTTGCGCAGTTTGATTAAATAAAAGTACAGTCAAATACAGTCCTGTATAGTTTGGTAAACGATACCATTCATTAACATGACTTAATATATTATCTAACATCAAGTTACAGTGAGTGAACATTAATGAATGTGTGTGAATGTTGTTTTATACAAACATTTGATCGTTCATGTTTGTTCATTGTGCGTGAAATAATGTCAACAGATACAACTTTAAATTTAAAATAAATTATTAATACATTTTGAAATTAAGAATAATTGCTATGTAACAATTGTTTATTAAGTCATGTTAAATGGAATCTTTTTGTAAAGTGTTTTTAATACTAACTTACAGTTTTCGTCTGTGTAACATTGATATCTTACACAATATAAGTAATCTTATCTAAATTTATTATAAAAAGCTGAGGTTTGTTATTTACTGAAAAGTTATATATAAAGTTCTGTTTAGCTGGTGTCAATCTAATATTGCATTTAGTCAGACTCAGCCCATTGTTTTACTGAAGTATATTATATTTTCCTTTTACAGCTGCAGGCTGAAGACCACCACTAACCAAACTCCTAAGCAGACAACGGTTCCAGATGCTTTTCAGCAGCAGAAGTACGACAAAAACTCACCTGAGGAAAGAAAACTGAACCGAGCTGTTGCTGAATTCACATGTATGGATCAAGTGCCAGTTTATACAGTGAAAAATGGGGATTCCAGCAAACGCTTCATCACCTCAACCTAAAATACCAGCTTCCAAGTCAAAACTTTGTTTTATTTTTGTTATAAATAAAAAGTGTGTTGTTCAATTCATGTTTTTGTGTTTTGATTTGGTACCAAAATTGGTACCGAGAACCGTGGATTTTCACTGGTGTTGGTACCGAATACTGAAATTTTGGTACCGTGACAACACTAGTAAGTATACAGAGATAGTGAATTTATCACCCATATTGTTAGATTTTATTTAATTATTACTTTGATTTATGCGTTAACATATCCAGTCACCTTAAAACTATCCCATGACTTTATATCGCTTTTTCAACCTTCGCTCAAGAACACACGGTGCTCTGCAAGTATTGAGTAATGGATGTAAGACATGGGCTATTAAGTGTGACTAACATCCTGGAGAGATACACTTTTTTGTTTTGTTTTATAATGTGTGTTTGTTTATCACGTGCCGTTTACTCATTAGCATGTATTTCATTCAGCAGGAGTCACTACATTCTATCTAACACGGAGACATATTCGTATTATTTACACTGATGGTTTTATTTTATTTCATTAGCTGGGGAAAAAAATACATAATAATAATAATAATAATAATTAAAGCTGCAAGCAGCAATGAAATCTATGCTTTTCTATTTTTCTATGAAATTACTATGCTTTTCACATAGTAAATTTAGGAGGAATATGTCAAAGTCATTTAGATGTGCCAAACTTCCTGCTGCCAGCTGGAGGCGCTATGCCTATAACTGAATATTGGCGTGTAGATGTGTTCAGGCCAGCACTTTTATCAAACATATGAAGTTTGGTGCAGTTTGAACATAGTATGCTTGAGCAAGCATAAGACATGACATATCCTGTTGCCAACAGGTGGCGCTATGATTATGTCTGAATATTGGTCTTTAGGTGTCTTCAGGCCAGTACTCTTACCAAACATGTGAAGTTTGGTGCAGATCAGACATTGCATGTTTAAGTTAGTGTAAAATAAGTCATTTCCTGTTGCCAACAGGTGGCGCTATGATAAAAACGGAATTTTGGCCTCTAGATGTGTTCAGGCCAGGACTCTTATCGAACATGTGAAGTTTGGGGCAGATTGAACATTTTATGGCGGAGTTACAACATCTTCTATTTCCATGGCGAAACATCGAAGTTTGTCAGGCCGCCACGGACACGCCCTTCAACGAAAACTCAAGATCTTCACAATTTCACATAGCATAGGCCTTTAGAGTAGACTGATCAAATTTGGTGTTGATCTGAATAAATCTTTAGGAGATTTAAAAAATTAAAAATAGGAAAAATTAAAATAACTTACTTTCTGTTGGGATTTGGATTTCGTACCTGGAGAATTTTTTGGTAGGTATTGGTGTGTTGCATGTGTGTGCCGATTTTCATACGTGTATGTAAAACGTAGCTCGAGGCGCACTCCGCTGAAAGTGTATAGGTATCGCTGTCGAGCCAATTTACCACACCCACTTCTGAGACCCATATCAGACGTAAATTTTCGCCAGTTCTGATGCCTGTGCAAAGTGTCGTGAGTTTTCGGGCATGTTTAGGCCCTCAAAAATGCGATTCATTTTCGAGAATAATAATAATAACAATAATAATAAACGGAGCAATTCTAATAGGGTCCTCACACCATCGGTGCTCGGGCCCTAATAATATTAATAATAATAATACATTTAAAAAAAATAAAGTGGCGGTAATGAATCAAACGCTGGTAAATTTTAGAAGTGAATAGGTGGCTAACAGGTTGTATTCTTGGGATCATGTTTACTTGCTGTATCAGACGCTGATTAACATGCGAATTTGAATTAAAAATTGTGAGCTAAACATTTATAGAGATACAAATTCAGCTTTATCAGTTTAAGCTTAGGCATGTCGGAATGGTCAGTCGAAATATTTAAACTGGATTTTGATATTCTCCAAGAAGGAATCATATCATGTGACAGCGATCACAAATCGAAAGAGTTTCTAAGACGTCTCGTTTCTGTTTGTGCTGCACAGCTGTAGGCTACTATACTGCAAGTAAGTTTGAATATTTATATGATTATTTGGGGGAGTTATGAACAGATTTCTTCTAAGTGTGATTTAAATGTTAATTTCTAGTATGTCTGCCTGTTCTTAGAGCAGCCAGTCACATTTTCTTTCCTGACTGCCTTAATCAATTCAGATTACTCAGCGTTTCATATATCTCTAAATATAGTATTAGATAATATAGTATCACTAAATGGAAAGTATTCCTAAACCAGCAGGTGTAGTTCCTTTTCTTTCTTTCTTTCTTTCTTTCTTTCTTTCTTTCTTTCTTTCTTTCTTTCTTTCTTTCTTTCTTTCTGTCGTTTTCTTCTTTTTATTTATTTATGTTTTATTTATTTATTTATTTATTTTTTGCACTTTTACACAGGCTTGTTTACACGTGTCACTTGCCTTTAAGCGATTTGATTTGATTTGTTAAAATTGTTCCATTAACACTTAAACACAGAAATGTGTGTTATCTTCACTTCCACAAACGATCGTCAGTTCCTCAAAGAAACCGATTAAGCTGCATTATTTTATTCAACGTCAACTAATTTCAGCAAAGACCGCAATAGGAGAGTGTGTGATGAGCACTGCTGTGAGAATTAAGTCTCACTAATTTTAATTAAGATGACTGTGTTTTATACTCCTGGATGCGACAGCGAATTAATTTTTTGTTTAATTTTCGGAAATATGTGCGCTTGCTGCAGAGAGACGTTCATCTCTGGCGGGCAGTATATGTGGAAGTGCGTGTTCTGTTTTGGGAGGAGTAAAACCACATCTCAAGCCACCACCAGTTTTCGAATTGTTAAAGTTCTTCTTAAAAAAAAAAAAAAAAAAAAAAAATCTTGTCATTTCTTTTTTACAACTTTGGATTTCAATGATGTTTTCATTGTTAGTATATGTTAACTAATATTAAAAACATGGACACTTACTGTCAAGTGTTACTGCTTAATGCTTATTACTTGCATAGTATATTTAGATCCATATGTTGTGTGGAGTGATCTCTGTGGAATCATCAAGATTTGTAGCCCATTTTTAAAATATTGTTTATTGGTTAACTCAACATTCATCCATGTGAATTGCTGTGTTATCCCAGTAACAAATTGTCATTTCCAGGTCATGATGAGCATCTAATTGTTTTCACAAACCAGTCTGTGTAGCTTCAGCATGTCAGAGGAGTGAGGAAAAGACAGAGAGTGTCTGAGATGAGTCTCTCAGATAAACAGAGGTAAGACTAAGTCTGCGTTTAAATAATTATTTTAAACACATTCTGTGAAGAATAAAACCCATCAGTAATGTTATTGTTTTTAGAGTCTTTCTCTCACTGTTGCCATGTCAAATGCTGTGCAAAACCTCAGTTTAGAACTTCATATAAAAGCCTTTAGATCATTCTAGGTTAAAAACAACTTGCAACTGGTCTAATGTTCATTACTACGGAAGGGGTGGATTTCAAATACTCTCCTCTTTTATTTAATAATGAATAAGGGATTATGGTATTTCTAAAACCATTCAGTTCTGACATTTATATTACAAGCAATGTGTGTGTTTAGTATCTGAGAGGTGACAGACTCTGTCAACTTACTGAACTCAAAATTTGACTTCTAGGGCCAGTTACATAAACTTAGTTTTTGTATGTTTTCATCTTATCAATAGGCTCAACACAGTTTGTTTACTCAACTGATTTAATATGGTTGTACCAATTTTTTTCTGTTCTTTATGCCATTAGTGTAAGATCAGGCTCACATGTGTCCAGCTCTGTGTCTGTGAAGAGTGACCGGTCAAAAGATGGTGTGCCACCAGAAAAATCTACCAAAAGGTATTACATTACACCATTGTGTTAGCTCTTTTTGCCACTGACAACATTAAAACTTTATAAATTAGACTGGAGTACCTCCTGTAATATTGTTTCTTTTTCCTCTGTTGTTGTTTTTTTTTTTTTTTTTGTTGTTTTTTTTTTTATTTTTTTATTTTTTTTTTTTTGGTGTGTGTGTGTGCTGTTAGTGTACGATCAGGCTCACATGTGTCTAGCTCTGTGTCTGTGAAGAGTGACCAGTCAAAAGGTGGTGTGCCACCAGACTTCAGTGAGAAAAAAAACCCATCTACCAAAAGGTATTACATTACAGCACTGTGTTAGCTCTTTTTGCCACTTACAACATTAAAACTTTATAAATTAGACTGGAGTACCTCCTGTAATATTGTTTCTTTTTCCTCTGTTGTCTTTTTTTTTTTTTTTTTTTTTTTTTTTTTTGGTGTGTGTGTGTGCTGTTAGTGTACGATCAGGCTCACATGTGTTCAGCTCTGTGTCTGTAAAGAGTGACCGGTCAAAAGGTGGTGTGCCACCAGACTTCAGTGAGAAAAAAACATCATCTACCAAAAGGTATTACATTACAGCATTGTGTTAGCTACTTTTGCCACTTA
>JAHKKF010520028.1:14732-26450 GCA_019740295.1 Labeo calbasu | reverse complement strand
AAGTGCCAGTTTATACAGTGAAAAATGGGGATTCCAGCAAATGCTTCATCACCTCAGCTCAAAATACCAGCTTCCAAGTCAAAACTTTGTTTTATTTTTGTTTGTTATAAATAAAAATAGTGTGTTGTTCAATTCATGTTTTTGTGTTTTGATTTGGTACCGAAATTGGTACCAAGAACCGTGGATTTTTACTGGTATTGGTACCGAATACTGAAATTTTGGTACCGTGACAACACTAGGTGTAGGTTTAAGGGATCTAAAATATGGTCAGGCAGAGCAAGGCATTAATATGTGCTTATAAGTACTAATAAACAGCTAACATGCTAGTAATATCCATGCTAAGGAGCAACTAGTTAATAGTGAGAAACAGTCCTTATAATATATAAAATAAGTGTTACCAACCCATCTTGTTCATTAGTTCTTTCATCTGTCCGTTTGTTTGTTTAGGTATTTATCTGGTTATTTATTAATTTTGAATAAAATTCAATTTATTTCCATTACATTTTGTGTTTATGTTATACTCTATTTAGCCAACGCTATGTTGCAGCCAATTCATACGTATTTTACGAGGCGGCTAATTTTTGTACAATTAAATGATTTTGTACGGGGGGTTAGGTGTGGTCCTTCATAAGAAATCCTATGAATTTGCCACCTCTTAAAATGCAATACGTATGTGTTTTCACAAATTATATTAATTCGTATGGGTGAGGTTGTGCAAATTAGCCTCCTTGTCAAATATGTATGAATTGCAACCCAGGCTCATAAAAACACGTGCCGCTATTTACATTTCTGTAATTCCGTACCTTACTGCACGTTTCACGGCTGTTTGAAGAAATTGGTTCTAAAACATATTCAATACGTGACCATGGCACGTTTATATTACGTTGGTACAGGTATGTATTGCTAGGCTTTTATTACACTACTTGAGGTACGTTTTTTTTCAGTTTTGCAGAAATGTATATAGGTGCATGTATTTCCAATGAGCCTAATTAGACAAATTGCTGTGAGATCGGGTTGATTTAGCTGGTAGTAATAAATGTAGAAAATCACCCACTGTAAACATACTGTGATCATGAATAATACAGATATTAATATTTTAACACATTAATTTCTTTTATGCCCCTTTTGAAACAATTGTGTTGTTTTCCACTTGCTTGTGGCAACACAAAATGCGTGGGAGTGTGTCAGTGCAGTACACTGTTAATCAGGCCAGTCTCTATTGTCTTCATTTGCCTTTTAATTAACAGCGCTCCCTGATATAAACAAATAGTTTTCAGTCAGTTAACCAGTGTGCATCTTTATTGTTGCATGGCCTCTCCTTGTCAGACAAAATCAGCTCAGTGTTATGTCTCTTTCTAAGTAGTCTTTTAGCCAATTTAAAATGTGTCTCCCACACCTGACAGCCAATTATCTACAATTATACAACAGCATTTAGCAAAGCTGTTCTTTAGAGGCAGACGCATCCTCCTCAAAGCTCATGTTAAGATTTGACCGGACTACGAGTCTCTCAGCAGTAGTCGAGATCATGTTAAACAAAGATAAGGATATCTAACTGCAGGAGTCCATTGAAGATGGACAGTACATCACATTATCGCAGCCTCCAGAGATTTAGGTCAAAGTGTTTATTTCATGGTCAGATTTGTTCATTACATGATCATGAAAATCTCAGCCAATGGTGATTTCAGAAGAATTTCAGAGGTGATATCATCACACACGGCTGAGGAGGAGTTCAACATTTTAAGAACAAAGTATCCAGCATTGGTCACTCAGAACCTTGACACAATCTACCGGTTGACCCGACTCCACTCCGCTCCGCATCTGACCTCACTTGAGAAATACCAGATGAAGACTACTGGCTGCTCTCCCTCTTCCCTTTTATGTCAAAAGCTTTTGAGTCCGGTATGTGTAGCTTTCTTTCTGAGTACAATCTTCTTGACCTCCATTAATCAGGCTGGAACCTGGCCACTCTAAATGAAGTGCTTACTTTAGCCAGAATGCCCTCACTCAACTCCAAACTCATTCACTCTCTACTCTCACAAAGTTACAGAATTCCCAAATTGAGATTATTAGTATTTCTGGATTTGTACTTTTGCTTTATTTTATCTTGTTTACCTGATCATGCCATGTCATGAAAAGGTCACACTCTCCTCACTTCTCGTACCTCTGGTGTTCCACAGATATCTGTACTTGGCCCTTTACCATTCTAATGTACCAGTTTTACGCATTATAAAAAAATAATTAATTATGTTGTTACATAGTTACTTTTTATGGAAAGCTAAAGGCACAGTCTTATTTGGAATATTTTCACAAAAATTTGGCTACAAAAAATGGCCTATTGTCAATAGTGTAGCAAAGTTATATGAAGCACAGCGCACACAGAAGTCATAATTAAGCCAAGCAAATCTCTGTTAGTTGACGTTGCAAATTTCTATAACCAACTATATCTACTTTGAAATCCCTTGCTTGAAATATCACATTAAGCTACTTTTTTGTGGCTGTATCTGTGAGTTCCACTACAGCACATTTTTCCACTACAAATAAGTATTATTTTTTAATATGTTTTAACACATATATCTCAAATAAAATGTATTTGATTTTTATGTCACTGATAAGCTTGATAAACACTCTTTAGAGCTACAATACCCAACATGCTTACATACAGTATACTATAATTAGGGGTTGAAACGTGTAGCGCTAAAACCCTATTGTAATTGTTAGAATGATCACGGATCAGTGATCTCCACGTAAAACTGATCGTGCAGACCAAATTGTAAGTCGTAAAGACTTGAAACTTAGAGGGATGGTAGTACTCCCACCGCCGACAACATGGAAATGGGTCGCCCCAATCAGCCAGATGGGGGTGCTACAGTGACCAAAAGTGAGAAATTGCTCATAACTCCTAAACCGTCAGTCGCAGATTTAAGTGTCTTATGTCGTTGGAACCCTTGGCTAACATCGGACAAAACACTCACCAAATTCACATCAGATTCGATTGTGAGCCTGACGAAATTTTAGGGTATTTTGCCTACTTTTACGAAGTAGTCTTAGGTTTTTCGCCTGATCAGAACCAAAACAGTACAGAAAGATTCTCTGAAGAGTGAATATCAATAATTATATATATATATATATACAAATTAACTTTAACTTTTGACTCACTGTTGAAAGGGACGCCAAAACGTTCAGAAGGGGCAGGGCCACTTTTAGTAAAATGCCTATAACTCCTGAACGAAATGAGATACCTTCGCCAAACTCAGAACACTTATTCTGAGGTCACAGGGGAAAATATCGCATAGCTTGGCCATTTGGTGGTGCTATAACAGGGAAAAAACATAAAAATGGCTATAACTGCACAACCGTTTGTCCTACCAACATGAAAATCTTGGTCCAAAGTGCCTCAAGTGTCTACAAGGACATTTGTGTATCTCAAGAAACAGGGTTGCCATTGGCCAACAAATTTTGATCACCTGTCAGACAAGGTTAACAGAGGGCGATAAGAACGAAACTCGGTGGGCCTGTTTGACCAACAGCCCCAAAGGTCTGAAAGAAATTTGAAAGAAATTGGCCATTGGGGGGAGATATCACATTTTTCAAGGGCGTAAACAATTGTATGCCACGCACATATGCACAATATTCATATCATATGATAGAACTCCTTTTTCTGCCTTTAGAACCACTGCTGACAATCAAATCTTTTGTTAAATGACTGAGAAGATGTAAAAAAGCAAATTTTGCTAACTACTCCTAGCTTTTTGCTCAGTCTGGAAAAAACACTGCGGCACAACTCTGTAGGCCAATAATTATCAAAAAAATGTTGACATTTACCCTTTGGGAAGCTATAACGTGGTCCTTTAGAAAGGGGCCTGTCCAACCTTACCCCAAATCCTATAAAGTTTAAAGGAAAACTCAAAACTTCGCGAAACCTGCTGAGCACATGCAACAGGTGATTCTAAACAAGCATGCAAAGTTTTAAGGGGATCGGACCACAGTTGGCACTGTAACAGTTATAAACATTAAAAAAACATCATATTTCTATGTTAAATTACCTGAATTTGCCAAAAATGTTTTTTTTTAATAATTGATTTAGGTAGGTACAGTCTTGCTAAATAATATGTATTGTCTTTTTCCTTATGTGCTTAAATGTTTTAAGCGCTTGAACCCATGTAATCACTGCTTGCAGCTATATTTATTATTGTTATTTATTAGCGAAAAGTAACTTAAGTATTATAGTGTAAGCTGTACATTTAAAAAAGTAAGTGATTAGCAGAGCTGGGTAGATTACTTACGATTTGTAATCCGTTACTGATTCCAAATTGCATGACAAAAATTGTAGTTACACATTTTAGGTAATATAACAGACTACTTTTTGATTGCTTTTAGATTACTTTCGACCAAACTTGTGTATCACATTGATTTAAATAATATTGCACCATATTGACATTAAAGGAGAACTCCACTTCCAGAACAACAATTCACAAATAATTTACTCACCTCCTTGTCATCCAAGATGTTCATGTCTTTCTGTCTTCAGATTCGTTCAAAATGAATGAATTGTTCAAGAACGACCCGTGGACGCGCATCCCAGAGTCTGTGCTACACAAGCTTTTGTACTTAAAAAGTATACACATTTTTATTTTTCGAAAACAATGACCGATTGGCTGGGATCATTTAGATCATTAAACTGCATTTTGAAAGTTCAAATTCAGGGCACCAATGAAGTCAATTATATGAAGAAAAATCCTGAAATGCTTTGCTCGTAAACCATAATTTCTTCACGACTGAAGACAAAAAGACATGAACATCTTGGATGACAAGGGGGTGAGTAAATTATTTTTAAATTGTTCTGGAAGTGGAGTTCTCCTTTAAAATAATAATAAAAAAACAGTAAGGAAAAATATTCCATTTATTGTTAATAACAACATGAAGTGCATTAAACACATTATGTCAAAGTTTTCCAAACTGGTGTTTGTGAAAGAACTGCAGGGGGTTTATGAGTTTAATGAAAAATTAATAATTAATCATAAAAATGTAAAATTAAAATAAATAATTGTAAAATCAATCAAAAAGAAAAAAAAAAAAAAAAAAAAACGTACTAAAAAATGAAATATTTTATTTGTTTACCTGCATGTCATGTGACCATATCCGACATCAGAGAATCAATAAACATGCAAAAGTGATGCTTAAATATTAAAATATTTATTTTAAAATCTCAGGGGTACTTCAAGTAAATATATTAGATGAAAGAGAATCAAATGACAAAGCATTTGTGAATTTGTGCATTTTAAAGACATTTTAAAGTTTGAAAAACAAAAGCTTTCCAGAGACAGAAATACATGGTTAAATAACCTACAGAGTGATAATTCAAATAAATATGAACACGTTAATCAGTAGTTGACGCAATGTTGAAACACTTCTGAAACCTGAAATGATTTTTTGTAATTCAGTGGTCAAATGCTGTGTTGCCACCTGACTAATGACTGACCTTTGTGTAAATGTCCACAAAACCTGAAGACTTCCTGAGTGTATTAAAGCGGTAAGCTATTTTAGAAAAGACAATTTGAAAGATGAAATAGGGTATTAGGGAGAATCAGTAAATTCATGAAAATTATATGTAATCATGTAATAAAAAAAGTGTAGTCTAATTACGAATATTTTAAAATGTAATTTATTATAATTACAAAGACTTCATTTTTTGGAATCTGATTACGTAATCCAGATTACATGTAATCAGTTACTACCCAACTCTGGTGATTAGTGATTGAATTATATAATGATTGATTACATAATCCGTTAGTGATCTAATTGCATAATTACTGTATTTATTTTTACAATTTTGTCTATTCCTACTTTTCAGAAAACGGTCTATGAATTACGGACCTGGTCTGAGTGCATTCTTAGGTTTAACCTTAACATGACTGGGCTCCTTTAACTCCCAGTCAAGATGTCTGTCACCTACTTCATCAAAGGTCACATCACTCATCCCTTGCTACACCTTTCACATTTCAGAAATATTCTGATTCATTCTTTCCATACACATAACTACTATTCTTTTTCTCTCTCAGACTTACAACAGTCACATTTCTACAGTTTCTGGTGTCACTTGTCAATGATTGTCACTGTATTGACGATATATAAAACTGCTGTAGCTTTGTAATATTTTCTTTCTTTCCTAGAACTTAAAACCTTGGTTAGTTTTCAAGGCACTTGACTCTTTAGCTGCTTGTTTCACTGAAGGCCATTTAACACATATGTGCACTTTATGTCAGTCTTGTAAGACAGTATCTACCAAGGACATACGTGTGAAATATATATATATATATATAGATGCTCTGTAAAAGAGGTCAGAGAAGTAGCATTTTCTTTATTTTCTTCAATGTCAACATGAAATCAAACCTGACATGTAATCTTTAATCAAAATATTTCCTCTGAAATCCTTGTTCAAAGATAGCCGACAGTCAAATAGCAATTTAGACATCGATTTATCAAATTCACATGTTGATTTCTGCATGTAATGCACACTTTTCACCATCCAATCAATTCCAAATAGACATGTTGTTGTGAGGGAACATACTATTTCCTTCACAAATGCATCACATTACCAAAGCAGCTTAGGTGGCAAACAATTTCACGTGGGCTTTAAAGTCTGTGTTTGTTTGTTTATTTGGATGTAAGCGTGGCATTCAGCCCTTAGTCACTGATACCTGGACAACTCTGGCGACTGAACTTCTCTCATGTGCCTTTATTTATTCATTTGCTGCAGGCGGACCCCGCTGTGCTGTTTTCTGGTGCTTTGTGTTTCTGAGGCGCTGAGCTCTTCTATGACAGAAATGAGGAAAATCATACCACACCCCTTCCCTATAGCCTCCAGGTCTAATAAAAGGCCTCTGATTGCTTCCTCTTTCCTCAGGAGAGACAAAGAGCGAGATAGACTGTAAAAACAGCGTAGACATAAAAGCGGGTCTAAAAGAGACAGAGAGAGAAAGGGAAATGGAGAGAAACAGCGGTGCGTGAGTGGCCGCGGCGCTCCGTGTAGGGCTAGGCGCTAACAATGAGCCATCTCCTGTGAGTTTTATTAAATCAGCGTGAGATTGACACCTGAATATGTTTTCATCCTCTAGATCCGCACAAAGCGTGCGGTGCTTCAGGCGCCGGTCCCCTCATTAGTACCCTGTTTGGCAATGAACTTCTAAAGGCAGCCCTCCAATATATCAATGTCTACCTTTCAATAGAAGGAGAGGCGCTAACGCTACTACTGAGGAATTCTGAAAGCGAACTCAGTGGCCTGCAAATTTCCTCTCCTCTTTATTGTGTATCTTGTGCTCCTATTGTGGACATCTTGCCATTTCTGTGTATGTCGCTGGAGATGTAAAACAGCCTTTATATACAAACAAAAACTGAGAAGGGTAGCGTTAGCTGTGTCGCTACCAATCAGTGTCATCTTGTTGACAAAATGTACGATACATATTTATGTTGACTGAAGGTTTCTCACTTTAGTCAACTATGCAACATGCATTATATTTGAACTGAGTTTTAACATACTGTTTGTGAAGGGGGAAAAAAAAACACTGCCAGATATAAACAATGCACTATTTTATTTTTTATTTATTTATTTTTTAAGGTTAACATCAGGGAGGTTTTTTAAAATATGTGTAACATTTTTGCTGTTTGGCATTTCTAGAAAATAAGTAAGTAAATAAATAAATAAACATGGATTTATTATTATTATAATTTATTGTATTTCTTTTACAGGTCTAGAAAAATGAGTTTTTAAAATGAGACCAGGTTTATTCAAGACCTTTGGACCCCTGGTTTTGTTGAAAAAAAAAAAAGTAAATAAAAAATAAAAATAAATAAAAATAATAATTATTGTTACTTTTTGAATTTTTAAATAAGAATTTGAAGACGTTTCATGATTTTTAGTTGTTTTGGCTTGTTTTAGTGATAGTTTTTGTTAAAATAAAATATAATTATTTATAATTATAAATAAAATATATCTATTATATTTTTTAATTTATTATTTAAGGTTAATAACAGGGAGTTTTAAATATTTGTATGTTTTTTGGCATTTATAGAATATAAAAAAGTAAGTCAATATATAAATAAGTAAACATGGATATTATTATTAGTATTATTTATTTATTTATTTATTTATTTATTATTAATTAACAATGCTTCTGGAAATCACACTTTTAAAATGAGACCAGGTTTATTCAAAACTATTGGACACCTGTTTTTACTGAAGAAAAAAAAAAGTAAATAAAAAATAAAAATAAGAAATAATAAAATAAAAATAAAAATAGTAATACAAGTGAGAAATACATTTTAATTTATTGTTCCTTTTTTAAATTTTTAAATAAGAAGAAAGAAATATAAGAAAATTCATTATTTTTAGTTGCTTATTTTAGTGATGGTTTTTGTTAAAATAAAATATAAAATAAAATAAAATATTTAAAAAAATAAAATATTTAAAAAAAAAAATAAAATAAAATAAAATATAAAATAAAATAAATAAAATAAACAATACACTGTTTTAGTTTTTATTTATTAATTTTTTAAGGTTAATAGCAGGGAGTTTTTTAAATATTTGTAATATTTGGCATTTCTAGAAAATAAATAAGTAACTAAATTAACTAACTAAATAAATAAACATGGATATTTCATATTATTGTTATTATTATTATTATTATTATTATTATTAATTTGTGTTACTTTTACAGGTCTAGGAATCAGACTTTTAAAATGAGACCAGGCTTATTCAAGACCCTTGGACACCTGTTTTTGCTGAAAATAAATAAATAAATAAAGTAAATAAAAAATAAAAATAAAATACATTTTAAATTAATCTTAAAAATAAGAATTTTAAATAAGATTTAAATAAGAATTTAAATAAATATAAGAAATGTCATGATTCTTAGTTGTTTTGACTTACTTTAGTGATAAAAAAAAAATAATAATAATAAAATAAAATAAAATAAAATAAAATAAAATAATGGGGTGCACTGATAATAAAATTAGGGCCACTAACTTGGCAGATAACCAATAAATGGTCGATATTAAAATTTTATTAAAAAAAAATGTTTTTAAAACTTAAGTGAATTTAGCCATGACAGAATTACTTTTTACAGTATGATAATAATAGATTTAACAGTATTAATAAATTATTAGAGTTTTTAAAGATTCACTCTTGCATTGAAACTCTTCACATATATATGAAGAGTTTCAATGCAAAAGCCTCTAAAAGCCGAGAGTAGATAATGATACTGAGTGAATGCTCTCCACACATACTATATGTTCATCAAGTACTTTCACTTCAAATGCGCTAAAGCCATTCAGAAGTACCAGTACTTACATAGAAACCTATACATAGTAGCTAGAAAGCTATGATAATTTTAAAGAAAAACGTCAGACGTACTTAGAGACTTTTGCATCTGAACTCTTCATATATATATATATATATATATATGTGTGTGTGTGTGTGTGTGTGTGTGTATGTATGTATGTATGTATAAAACTGTAATATAGGACAATAATAAATATGAAACCACTAAATTATGCATCTTTAAAAGAATCATGTGTATGAATATGGAGTGACAAAGTATTGACTCCACTGAAAGGTCATTTTCATTGGAACACGGAAATGATGATGACTAAAGTGAACAACTGTGTGAAAATTAACAATGCTAGCAATGTCTCCTTCCCTTCACAACATCAGGCATCTTGCCATATGGTGACATATGTCAATGCCGTTGTGGCCTCTGCATTACAGATTGAGCAAAGCGGTCAAATTTACATGATGTCACCCCAGATGTCGGTCACATGTAGCTTATGTGCCCTCAGTATCAGGGGGAGCATCTGGAGGGGGTCTTCGAGAGCGCATTTGTTTTTCGTGCTCCATAAAGCCCCCTTAGCTCTGAGGGAGAGGAGTCTGAATCAGGCCAGAGGAGACACGGGGCAGTCGGTCCCAGCCTCCCTGCGCATCTGGCACGGGCGAGCGGTGCGTGAAGGAAGGGGTCTGACTCCTTGGAGGCAAATGTCAATGACTTTAATGCAGAACGTATTTCAGATTACAGATTTAGCAGGGTGGGATTCTGCTGTCAAGTTTGTAGGACAAGAACCACACACAGCTCATCCTCACAGCCGTGGATAAAAGCAAATGACTGTGATTTGTGTTTTTCATATGTCGGCTTGATTGTGTGGCGCTGAAAGGAGAGTTAGAAATGCATGAAGAAAGGCTGACCTTCACTCAGACATAAAAGCTGGAAGAGGCCAAGTATGTCCTCATATTAAACCGAACCACAGGCAAGCGTATCTCCTATTTATCGTCTATTTCCTCTTTCAGTCCTCCATGTGTTTGGCTTTGTTTCTTTCATTACTTCAGAGCGGTCTTGATATGTGGCTCGGTCCATGTGTGTTGTCAGTTGAGATACGGCTCTAATTTGAAAATACTTCCATTTGAGGCACCAAAAGTGTCATGCTAAGTAGCAAATGTTAGGCCCACACATGTAGTCTGACTAACTGTGGTCTGACTAAATCCAAAAGCAATTTTGCTTTGCTAATTCATGACACCATGTTTATACTGCATGTCAATCATGGCAACGATTTTCAGATAATTGCAGAAAATAGGCTACTCTAGAAATCCAGCACAAAGAGATTGTGCTACTAAATGGAGCAGGATCTGTATTAAGTTTTAAATTTGACATTTGTCACCTCTCACTCTTTGCACTGCTTAAATGTGATGTTTTGTTATGTTTTCAGTGGTAAAATAGTTTCCTATTCCAGATTAAAGGGATAGTTCAACCAAAAATTAAAATTCTGTCATTAATTACTTACCCTCATGTCGTTCCAAACCCATAAGACCTTTGTTCATCTTCGGAACACAAATTAAGATATTTTTGATGAAATTCGATTTTCTGACCTAGACGGCAATGCAACTGACACGTTCAAGGCCCAGAAAGGAAGCATACAGTCATTGAGCTTGCTGCTTTACATTTAAATGGCTGGTTTAGCATCCACTAGCAGGTTAGCATCCAAAAGCAGTTTGCAGTGTGCTTTCAAAATTCCTCTGAAACCCTCCACCTCCCCAGCTCCACCTGTATAGATCTACAACGGATTATTTTATACGCTACTTGTGCAGCAGCAGTATGTCAGCTCACACACCCAATCGACAGTCCGACAGGGGGGTGCTGTAGCTCTCTTATTTAACCCTTTTTAATACTACAAATATATGTGGGATTATTAGCATAAATCATTCCATGTGTTATACGCACAAGGACAGTATGCTTAGAAATAATATTTCTTGTCTTCGATTACATTCGTTATTTGTACTGAAATACAAACTGTGTCTTACAATAATGTATTTTTCAAGCTCTTAAAGGAGAAGTCCATTTCCAGAACAACAATTTACAGATAATGTACTCACCCCTTTGTCATCCAAGATGTTCATGTGTTTCTTTCTTCAGTCATAAAGAAATTATGTTTTTTGAGGAAAACATTTCTGTGTTTTTTTTCCATATAATGGACTGTTATGGTGCTCCGATTTTGAACTTCCAAAATGGCATTTAAATGCGGCTTCAAACGATGCCAAATGCGGTTGTAAACGATCACAGCTGAGGAAGAAGAGTCTTATCTAGCAAAATGATTTTCATTAAAAAAAGACTATTTAAATACTTTTTAATCTCAAACGCTCATCTTATCTTGCTCTCCCTGAACTCTGTGTATTCT
>JAHKKF010520028.1:0-14682 GCA_019740295.1 Labeo calbasu | reverse complement strand
TTCTATCTCAACTTTGTAAATCATTTCAAAATCATCCTACACCGCTGCAGAAGTACCAACCCAGTCTTTGCAAAGTGAACATGCAAAGAAGATCAAACACCCTTAACAAAAAATGTAAAACGGCGATATAGGATGATTTTGAAGTTGAGGGAGAACATGAGATTGGAATTTTTCGACATAACCGGAATAACTGTCATGAACCGGAAAAAAACAGAGTTCAGGCAGAGTAAGACAAGACGAGCGTTTGACATTAAAAAGTACATAAATTGTATTATTTTTATGAAAATAACCGATCATTTCGCTAGATAAGACCCTTCTTCCTTGGCTGAGATTGTTTGAAGCTGCATTTAAACTGCATTTTGGAATTCAAACTCTGGCACCATAGAAGTCCACTATAGAGATAAATGCTGAAATGTTTTCTTCAAAAAACATAATTTCTTTACGACTGAAAAAAGAAAGACATGAACATCTTGGATGACAAAGGGGTGAGTACATGATCTGTAAATTTTTGTTCTGGAAGTGAACTTCTCCTTTAATGTGGCGTGACAAATCGCTGTATTCATGTGAATCAATTCATTAAATTATGCTGTTTTCTTTGTTTAAATTCCACCACCTACTCCCCAAAAAATCATCTGTGGCATCCAACCTTTCATCTCTCACGTGTATTTAATTAAAAACAACAATAAAACGTTCGAAAGGTTGAGGTGGACTCCAACTAACATAACATAAGTTATGTTGTTGTCTTTTCTGAGGTATATAAGTGACTGTTCATAAGCTGTTTTATTCACGGTATAATACAGTAAATGATTGGACATAATTTTAACGTCTTCCATTCATTATATGTAGCATGACAGACACCCAGTAATTGCAATTATTTTGTGATTTGTTGATTTTTATATAACACAGCTCAGCTTTTAAATGTTGTCAATCACGAAAATACAAATTATAAATGTGTTTATTTAAAGTTTTAGCAATATATAAAAGTGAAGGAACAGCAGAAGGCATGAAAAAAAAACAGTTTAGTCTAATTTAATTAAACAAATGTCTCATTATTGTAATCGGAAAGACGACTGACTCACATGCTGCTTAAACTGAGGCGAACACAGCGATCTGTCACGCCACATTAAAAACCGTGAAAAACACATTATTATAAGTCATATTGTTTGTGTTTTGCAATAAAACTGACAGAATTTAAAAGCTGAGACTTTGGAAGATCTCCCGGTGCTCCCAATCCTGGCTATTTGCATGCGCAATAGGCTAGAATATACTCCCAAAATATTATAACTTTAATCTCGTAATTGCTATGAATTAATTCTCATATTTTTACTTTATTTTCAAAATATTTTGACTTTATTCTCGAAACATTTCTATCAGTCTGGCTCGATACTTTTTGACTTTATTCTGGAAACACTTCGACTTTATTCTCGTAATTTCAACTTCATTCTCAAAATATTTTGACTTTATTCTTGAAATATTTCAGCTTTATTCTCATAATATTTCGACTTTATTCCTGAAATATATTTTGGCTTTATTCTTGTAGTATTCCGACTTTATTCTCGAAATATTACAACTTTAATCTCATAATCTTCGTTGAAACATTCTTAACATGGCACTAAAACGCTGTCGTATGATAGAAATTAATTTAACTTATACAACGGATAGTTCCAGTTCTTGATTCTGATTGGGTGAGCCGCATTCAAAGCTGTTGTAAATTACTCTACAAATATACACCTTTGTTTACTTTTGTGTGTTGCACTTTGTTGCAACCACAACTGTGTCTGTGGAACTATATTGTTTGGTGGAATATAATGTTTTTATTTATATCATTACACTTTATTTGCTCTGTTTTATTTTGTGAAACCTTACTAAGTATATGGAAAAACCATTTTATAAAAGCAATAAGCCCCGTGAAGCGGTGGTTTACAGTGAATTTATAACAGCTAAGGGGATTTTAGGCACTCAGCTTCGCGTTATGCCTAACAACGCCCCTAAGCTGTTATAAATTCACTGTAAACCATGGCTTCTTGGAGCTTATTGCTTTATTAAAATGTTACCACACCAACTTTGTCTGAACAGCCCTATAGGTTGATGTTATAGGTCAGTGCTCTGTTTTTATGAACATCCATCCAGCCTGACACAGCAACATCGCTTTGACCAATAGCATGAGTTTGGGGGCGGGGCTATCTGTTTGACCAACCAATGGAGGATGAAGGAATTGTTCAAAAACCTGTTCAAAAACCATTACTTTTGCATTTGCTGATGCTGTTGGCACAAATAATTATGCACTTCATCTGTAAATTATTTATTTTCCGTGTAGATGAAGTGTACTGTAGACACACAAAGTGTACTGTAGAAACACAACCACAAACCGCACACACGCAATACACATTTGTGTCATCTGCGAGATCAATAGCTGATTTCTTTTGAAGCCCCCGCTTTCCTCTCCTCCTCCTCGGCTCTTTATCTACAACACCTCCTCCTTCTCTCCCTCTCTTCTCTCCCCAAGAATTGTTGATGGATTAGCAGCACACTCCGTCCTCTTAGCGCCGCATGTGAAGAGACAGTGTGGCACACGGCCAAACGCCCTCCACCCCACACCAGCTTTAACCTTTACTCTAACCCCTCCCTCTTGCTATATCTCATTACCCCCTCATAGATTAGAGTGCATATATCTGTCTAATCCTTGTATACATTGTCCTCTTTAGTGCATACATCCTCAGCTGACCTCTCTTTATGGTTTATATAACAAGGAGTAGATAAGTGCTTTTGCCTCAGAGACGGTCTCTTACTAACAGTCATTTGACCTGAGGAGGAGCAGCCGTGTTGTCTGACTGTGACTAAGTACATGAGTGATCTTGTTTTGCTAATATATGACTTTGAAGCCAATGTTTTAGTCTAACAAACAAAACATGCTTTTTTAGCCTTTTATGTTTTTAAGTCTGCGAGTAGATCATAGCCAACTAGAAACATGTAAATATTAGTCTGCCTGACTAGTCAATACACTATAACACATTTCACACATGTTTGAAATCTAGTCGACAAGTTATCTGGTATAAACACTGTCTCCAGCAAGCCAGATGGCAGTAATGAGCAACAGCCACTGAAATTACTCACTCTATTTTATTTGTACTGTACAAGTTAATCTCAATTGAAATCACTGAGCATAATGTTGATTACCTCAAAAGTTAATTTCCACATATCCACATCTCCCTCATCTATTTGTGATCCCATCGACCAGAATACATCTTAATACCAGGTCTAAACAGGCCTTGTAATTACATTTCAATGACAATGCAGTGCCATAAACCATAAAACAGCTAAATTCAGTGTAGGTGTCTCACGTAACCTTGTTTTTTGCACTATTTTTTACATTGAGTTTCACTATGCTACCATGAAAGGCTATTTCCACCACTAAATAAAAAATAAAAAGTGATAGAAACTCGCAATTGCATGTAATAAAGAAAGATCTGCGTCATATAAACTTAATTTTGAGTTACAATTCCGACTTTTCTCAGTATTGTTTGATATAAACTCATAATCGAGAGAGATAAAGTCAGATTTGTGAGTTAAAAGTTCGCAATTCTGACATTTTTCTCGCTAATGCAAGTTTATATCTTACAATTCTGACTTTTTTCTCAGAATTGTGAGATATAAACTCACAAATGCGAGTTATAAAGTCCATTCTGAGGGGAAAAAAGGGCTATATTCTCAGAATTGCGAGTTTATATCTCACAATTCTGACTTAACTCACAATTGCATGTTATAAAGTCAGAATTTCAATTCTGAGAAAAAAGAAAGAATTATGAGTTTATATATTGCAATTCTACCTTTATTTCTCAGAATTGCGACTTTATTTCTCAGAATGGCGAAAGCCATGTCTTGCAATTCTGACTTGATAACTCAGAACTACAAGTTTGTTTCATGCAGTTCTGAGAAAAATAGAATTGTGAGTTTATATCACAGAATTCTGACTTCATTTCTCCGAACTGCGAGTTTATATCTACAATTCTGACTTCAAATCTCGCAGTTGCGAGTTCATATCTCACAATTCTGAGAAAAAAGTCAGAATTGCGAGATGTAAACTCGCAACTGGGAGAAAAAAGTCAAAATTGTGAGATAAAAGTTACAGTCACCTTTTTTTATTCACTAGTGAAAACGGGCTTCCATAATGCTACAGATGCAGTCATTTGAGCTTAACTTGAAACCAGAATATTCAAAGCTGATATATGTGTGCGTTTGTTTGAGAACAGAGTTGTGGATTCATATCTGTGATCTTGAGAATAATTTTGTAATTGACACACCTAGTCTACGATAAGTTGCGCAAAGCTAGTACAATAACATCGACAACATGACAGAAAACAACAAGCTGAACCTTTAAATGACAAGACTGAATTCGAGAGAGGAACGAGAGGTCTGACTTTGATCAATTTCAAGCTATTTTCTATGACAAGTAAGGTCCTAGTGAGAGAGAATGTGTTGTGATGTTTTTCACTAAAGCAACTCCCTTCAAAATTGGTAAATTTAGAGCACAGCATATTGTGTACACTAGCTGAGCTTGTATTTACACTGCAAGCAGTTAACACAAAACAGTCCATTTTAAAAGCCTACATACGCTTGACAGCTGGGTACAGACCTTGGTCATTCTGGGAATAATAAATAGACAGCACTGAACTCCACCAGTGTAGATAAGGGTGCACCACATTAGTTGGTAGAGTTCAAGTTTGCTCTGAGAGTAAGCACTTTGTCGTTCCCACCGGGACCAATATGACCTGGCTGTACCCTTTTCTTTCTTTACATTTGGAAATATCATTTTCTGGCTGTAGAGGTGCCCTCTGCCTCCTCATTGCCTCCTCATTGACAGGCCCAGAGCTCCTGCTCACACCTCTAGCATCTTTACCTATGGGAGATACCCATGTACCCAAATTAAACCAAAAAAGTCTCCTTGCCATCTGCAAAGGTTGACTTGCCAGAAAAAATGGTCTTGTTTTAGCAAAAGGAAGGAGCCAGCCCCCTCTTTCCCTGTTTCGTGGGGAGCAGGGGTGGCCTCATTCAGCAGAGCTAATCCCTGCCTGGTGATGTGGAAGAGAGGGCCAGACGAAGTGGCACATGTCTGGGGCACAGACTGCCTCTACCCAGCCAGTCCTGTCTGATGGTCGGAGCCAAAAGATGAGTCATCCTCAGGGAGTGTGAGGACACAAGGTCTGGAGGCAACGAAGACCTGACAGACATACTGAGGCTCCACTGGCAATCTGCTCACTATTGACATTACTGATGTACAGAATGATTTGATGTTCTTTAGGTTCTTGTCAAAAACCTTTGAATACCACAACAGGAGCTCTTCACTTAGAGGACCCTTGTGGGCTAAAGCCATTGTGCTGTGGGCCATTATTGTCATGTAGATATTTGCATGTAGGTCTGAACACGGCATGTGGATGAATTACACAATTTAGTAAAGGAAAATATTTAAAAATCTATACTGTCAGATTCGTCAAAGATTACAAAAAAAAATGTACATATCAGCTTGGCGGAACCCTTAAAGGGACAAAAAAGGACCATATTAGTACCTTTGAGTAGTAAGATACCCATAAGGTTCTACCATGATGTATACAAGCATTTCACAAATGAATTATTAATTCATGAATGTCATTTTGTTTTGAGGAGTCACACCACATGACATGATATTTTACAACCTTGCCTTGTCAATAAGAGACATATTGACCTTGACACACAGTCAGGAGGGTCTGCAGGAGTCCTCTCTTTGATAACATTTGCTGTTTTGTGTTTCTGCATGTTGGTTGCACCACATGACTTTAATTCTCTGGACAAAGGTTTTAAAGAAGGTGACATCTTTTTGCTCAAGTATTATATGTTTATCTAAAACTGAATAGTAAAAGAATAAAAAAGTTTAGTATTTCTAAGTATTTTGAATGAATTATACATAGAACAAAAAACAAATGAGCATCTCATTGATTGATGACACCATGTGTCTTTGACATAAGCATGCCAGATGTTGAAATGTCACTGCGAGTGCAGCTGAACATTAATATCAGTGTCTGATCAGTTTTGGACAACTGAGCAATAATCATTTGGAGCTTGTACAACCAACCTGGAGCCCGGTTTACTACTAAAGCATCCAGCCAAGTCGAACGCTGTCCGATCTGGACTCTTGGTGCAATTAAACCCGCAGTTGAGCCCATCTGTTGGTGGTGGCTAACACCGAGATTTGTTTTAGCACAAAAACTTGGCCTACTGAGTGTCACAATGGGTCCTTGTGTTGCATCTCGCATCACTTGCTGGAACCATCCACCTATTGTAAACAGATAAAGGGATTGGATTAACAAGCCTTGTTTTAAGGGCGTGAGTGTAATCTCCTTATTCCTGACGTTTAAAATAACCCGGGTGAAAAGTCATACAATCAAACTAAGAGTGAAAGACTCTTTAGTGGATCCTTGAAAGGGCAGCTCATAGATTAGAGAATGTGAAAAGGTGGTGTTTAAAAAGGTAATCTGTCAGATTAGCAATCTCCCTATGGTAAACAACAGGGCTACGTCTGAGGCCTTTCTTTACGGTTTGTGAGAAGAAAACAATGGGGATAGAAGAATGACAAACAAGATGGTCATCAGTCTTGTTTTCTGAGCCCTAGAGAATGCTGTGATTTTCTTTTCGATCTCAGGGGGTTGTGAGGCAGTTAATCCTTCTATCAATATTTTCCTCCATTCGTTCAAATGTCCCTCCTGCATCTTCTCCAGAGGCATCCAGTCCTGCTCCTGGAGGGCAACCTTCCTGCAGAGTTTGGCCCTGACCCCAACTAAACATACTTGAACTGGTTAACTAAGGTCTTCAGGATTAACCAAAACTTCCAGAAGTGGGACTGGACGCTCATCATTATCTTTCTTCCTTCACACTTCATTCACACTTTATTCATCAGGGAATCCCTTCGGCATCTTCCTTCCACTAGTGTTCGCTATGAAAATAAGGACCTCCTGACAACCACCTAATCTCACCAGCTTCTTTTTATTCCTCTCCAGGTTGGATTGGGAAACATCAAGTCAGATGTTTTAGAAAATAGCCCCTGGCCTCTGTCTTGTCCCAGATGGAAGGCTGTCTGAGACCCTATTTTGGAGCTAAACTTTGCAGGAAGGTGTCCCTCCAGAAGTGGCACTGGACACTCTTGATCTTCTCTCTTCCTCTATACCAGGCGTCTCCAAACTTTGACCTGGAGGGCTGGTGTCCTACAGAGTTTAGCTCCAAATTGGCTCAAAACACCTACCGGGAGGTTTCTAGCATGCCTAAGACCTTGATTAGCTGGTTCAGGTCTGTTTAATTAGGATTGGAGCTAAACTCTCTGCTTCTTCACTAGTGACCTTGTCTGAAAAAAAAAAAGCCATGACACTGTAGACCTCCTTCCATCCTCCCCACTTTACCAGCCTCTGTTTGTTCCTCTCCAGGTTGCAGAGGAGACTCTGAGATTTTTGGACACACCCTATTGGCCTTTAACCTGTCCTGGCTGGAAGGGTGTTTGAGACCATGTTTCTGTTGTTGGATTAGAGAGACGGGCTTATAGTTTGTCTGCCTCAGCATGCGATCACAGCCAACATGTCCTTTCAGAATTCATTTCTAGCCATACACACATTCACAGAGACTCCCGCCGCTGTTATTACCCAGCTATCCTCTGTTATTTGAAATGTATCGAGACGAAGTTTATATAAACCTGAAGTCCCCTGCTGGGGGGTGCAGGATGAACCCCCTCCTCCCACTGAAGAGCCCCTGTGGATTATTATTCAGACTGATGGGCTCGGAGCTGATATGTGGGCCAGTGCTGTCACAAGCTCTCAGAGCAGAACCTTAGATTTATGCCCTGGGCTTAGCGTTCTGCCAATGTTCCCCAACGCTCCCCCAACGCTCCTGCCTGTCCAATCACACAATTAGTCTGTGACTATGGTGGACACGGTCCCTGCTGTGTGTCTGCCTGGAGGGCTTCCAGAGTTTACATATATACACAATAATGCAAGCCTGTGTCTTTCTGCTCCTTTACTTGGTGCTGCAGTTGCAATCTGTGAGAAGGGCGCAAGTTATTTTTGCTACACAAAGCTGTAGATGTATTTTTTGTTACCAATCCTTCAGAGAATACCCTAAAGGTATTGCACACCATGAAACTCTTTTCATTTCTAATGCCTCATTGAGAAAAAAACCTAGGCCTTACGATTTTGTACTTAATACCTGTGGCTTCAAAGGGATTCACAAATCTAGATTGCATGTTTAAGAAAAGCATTGAAGTAGATAGTACCTATAGATATAGGTTGAGTTATTGTATTCCCCCACCCCCAGGTAACAGCTTGATTCAAAGTAATCAGCATAGGGTCCTGCATCTTATATCACCTCGCTTCATACTCAAGTAGAAGCACTTGATATGCAAGTACCTCTAACACTACACTATAACCTTGACGAAGAGGGTAATTTGGTAATCATGGTACTTTATAAGTTTCATGCCCTATACACGCCTCAAAACACAATGATTAATAACCATATATGCTGCTTAGAATCTGTTATTATCTTTTCAATGGTCAATAACCTTGATTTGAAAGTGTTTTATGGATGTTTTGGTGATGTCATCTTTCATGTTCACAGCTGGGAATTGGTGAATAATGGTCTGAAGCTGGTTTCTCTGCTGACATAACATAATTTTAACAGTACTGATAAAGATTTACTGTTGGACTGGTAGATGACCTTTGCTTTACCTTTGCTATTCATCATTTCAATTGCACGTAGGTAATGATTTTGTGTGGTAATGGGTTAAAAATAATGCTATAGATGATATTCCACCCTTCATATCCCCATCAACTCTGCCCTTCTTCTATGACCTCACCCATTTGTTGAGCAATCAGAAACCAGATGTAATTTAAGGTGAAATTTGACACTAATGTAATATTATTGGAAATTTTGGACAAAGTTAGAGTGAAGAAAGCTAGGTTTGCTGTAGCTACAACAATTCACTCTTCAATTCAATGTTGTTTTCATTTGTTCTAGAACTCCAAGAAATACTTGGAGGGCCTTATTGTGAGTGGACTGTCAACAATTCTTCTTCTGAAGGTTGAGAACATTTTAGTTGGAGTCATGCGTAGGACATTTGTCTGGTGTCTGATGCTAATCACTGGTTTGGAGTCACGCATAGGACATTTGTCTGATGCTAATCTGCTGGTTTGGAGATGCTGCTTGAGTATGTGGTGACTGAGTGTTGTTTCCAAATCTGTTCTTTCCACCTGTTATACTGATGACACTACGATGTTGGCATTGTCCATGTCTATACTTTGTTCCCTTGGGTTCAGGGAACACGCAGTACTTGTGTGTGGGTTGCTCTGTCCATGTGGTGTGCTCTTGTTGAGTGTGTACACCCACATCACATGTCTCCTGAGCTTCTGAAGTCACATGGTATGGGTTTGTTGATGAGAGAGAATTGGATCTCACAGACAAGAGGTTGTGCTACACCTCTAATGCTAGTTACATCTTCACCATGTGCCAGATACAGAGAAGTAGGCCGGCATCAGAGTCTGCTATTTCTTGAATGCTTTGCTTTACTTCCATCCTAAACTTAAGATGTGTGCACACCAAAAGTGAAGCGAATATTCACATTGCATTATCGTTCTAGATTAGCGTCAAACTCAGTTCCTGGTCTGCGCCAATAGCCTTGTGGGCAGTGTGCCGGCATGTGGTCCAGTTGCGCCACAATGATTTTATTCACATAAGTGACAGAAAAACATCCCGCGAGTAATCTAGTGCGATAATATGATGAGAATATTGAGGCATATTATATGCAATTGAGGCATATATTGTGCATTCGCAGCAATCACGTTGCCTAATTTGCGCCACTAGGGGTGAAGTCACATCTATTCACGTTTTCATTGACTTTGTATGCAATATATGTGCAATGTGAATGACGCGTTTTCCGCACATGTTCAATTCAAAGGTGTCATCGGATGCCAAACTCACTTTTACATGTTGTTTAAACATAAATGTGTGTTGGCAGTGTGTGTGTACACAACCACCCTATAATGATAAAGTCCACCCAGTGGTAGTTTTTTAATCTTTATTAGTAATATCCCCTTTTTCAAATCAGGCCATTCTCAGCTTCTTGTCGGTGTGACGTCAATGCCGCTCCCACAATAGTTGATTGACATGACCGTCTTACCTTAGATCCACCCTGAATGAGTTTCGTGAGCTGAGAAGAGTCCAACTACCATTGTGTTGACTCCGATGCAGAGAAAGACAAGATTATCTCTGATTGAGCGAATGAGGTGTTCTGTTGTTGAATGTAGTAATGAACTTAGCAGTCATCATTTACTCATGACATCTGAGCTGCTGAAGACGCAGAGGATTAACATTACTTTAGTTTTTGAAGGAAATGCGCCTGGCCATCTACATAAATGCCTTCATGTTCATGCAAATCATTCGTGATGCTGCTTCACCTACAGCAGAAGTGAGTATAAGGGTTTTTATGCATTTTTGCAAATCGTCTTTCTTAATAATGTGCTAGTTAGCAAGTTTCGCGGCTAAATGCGGCTAAAGTAAACATTACGGCTCGTCAGCCGACAAAAGAGAGGGGCGGGGTGAGCAGAGCTCATTAACATTTAAAGGCACATGCAACAGAACGGCTCGCTGTAAAAAAGGGCTGATTTTGACAAGATAAAAAGGGTGTTTTTTACACTACCACTGAGATATTTGAACAAAAGTATGTTATAGACTACTCATTAAGACTCTAAAGACCCCTTTAAGCTTGAGCGGAAAATTCACATGATGCCATGTCGCAAACGCAATCAGCGAAGAGCTTATAGACACGAACGGTTTGAAATGTCTGCTTGTATCAGGTTTTTATTTTTTTTATTGCATTATGTTTTTATTTACGTGAGTGATGCGTAAAACATCCTGCGAGTAAAGCGAACGCAATGAGAATATTCACTTCGTGTTTGGTGTGCATTCCTTTCAACCAATCAAGGGGTGCATTTCCCAAAAGCAACTATGGCTGCAAGTTCCATCATTACCAAAAGTGTTCAATGGAACTTGCAACCATAGTTAGCTATCAGTGCTTTTGGGAAACGCACCCCAGATCAGTTAGAGTTCAGTTTAGAGTTACAATGATGGCTGGAATT
Source organism: Labeo calbasu (assembly GCA_019740295.1). Taxonomy (NCBI): domain Eukaryota; kingdom Metazoa; phylum Chordata; class Actinopteri; order Cypriniformes; family Cyprinidae; genus Labeo; species Labeo calbasu. The sequence goes on along the minus strand of JAHKKF010520028.1, from coordinate 3,538 downwards.
AAGGATTGATCAACATTCTTATCAAACTTTATATAATTCCCTTCTGATATTTCAATTTTATTCGGTTTAGATTCAGTTATTTAATTTTGTTCCAAGACCCGCAAAAGACTTTTCTAAGACAAATCACCATCACTCTGAACATGCTAAGGTTAGAGTTGTGTTTTATGCATGGTTTCCATCCTGGTTGATTACCTTAAACAGATTTTATTGGTGAACATCCCAGCCCTAGCCCGTAATTACTAATAGTACTAATTATCATAAACAAGTCTGGGCTAATGCCTTTGTTCCAGTAAAAGCTGGTCTTCTCATCAGACAAGTGTTATGTAATTTAAGGGAAGATAATTGCAGGTAAAATACTGTTATAAAATAGTACAATGCTACAACGTCATACACATTCTTGTTGTTTCATGATGCACATAAAAAGTGCTGCTTCAGCCTCATTTTAATGGTTTCCTTGAAGTATGACACATATACACGCATACATCAGTACAGGATCATCTGATACAGAGGAGCAGCAGTTTTTCAAGACACCCACCCTAATCAAGTGTGATGCTATACACGTGATCCTGATTGCATCACTGCATGGTAACATTTGTGAATGGACATTTTCTGGCTAATAAACAAACATGACATTTGGCGACCTTTACAGCAGAATACTGACGATGCATTTGCAGCAGTTTGAATTGAACAGGCTCACAGGCTTAACTAAAAGCAATCTTGAATTGATAATCTAACGAATAATGATTTTAGACACAGCTCTCACTGCATGCGTAAAGAAAGAGTTGTTGTTGTTGTTTTGTGATAGACTTAGTTGCATGGTTTAATCTGGAGCCAATACTTCTTTGTACTAGTAAGGTCTTTGAGTTCCTGCTGCAATCTTTCACTCGGAGTGTGACATTTTGGAGTGTGATTGTTCTTATGAAAAGTAACCTTGGTTACCAGCATTCCCCATCAGTGTTTAATAGTTCACTCTGGCAGCTAACATGTGATTATGTTGAGTTGCATGTGTGCGAGTGACTTGGTGCCGACCGGTGTGATTATGTTGAGTTTGCGCAAGTGTTTCACTTTGTTGCTTTTTGCATGGGGAACGGGGACCGGCAGCAATCAGGGCTGTGTATTTTTGATTGATGGTGCAATCACATGGCACAAAAGACTTCATTACCATTGGACACACAATTGCTAACAAGCAATCATGAATACACACAGGTTAGTGACTCGGGCTGGAGTCTCACACGGGACGGCAGTTATCACAAAGTCACCAGAAATTAGGGAGGTGCTTTATCAGAGAGCCACGGCTATATGAAGGTTATGTGGGTCAGCTTTAGTTTGCGCCATTCGCTTCAAAGCGGCGCAAACAAACTGTGTAGTTTTTCTATTTCTGGCCTTCGTTTTTTCTCATACGGGAGGGGGAAAATACATCGAAATTCATAATTAGATGTTCAAAGTTTTCCTTTTTGCTCAGTGTAACAGCGGTATATGGGTCAACTGCTGCCAATTGCATGAACTTCAAATGAAATATCAGTGTGTCCCAAGACTATTGCTTTTGATTGTTATTTTCCCCGCTGATTTTCCTCCAGTGCAGATTGAAAATAATAAATATATAAATAAACAACCATTTGAATTCTCCCTTCTGTTCTCTTTTTGTTGTCGTATTAGGTAACCTCTAAGAATAGATGCCTGGAGAGGCAGCCAGGATCGGTTAGAAACCCGAGGCAGATATAGGTTGATGCATGTTCTCATTAGGTTGATGGCTGCATGTTATTTGGAGTGTCACTGTAATCATTATTAATTATAATAATCTGACTTATGAGTCATCATATTATTAGCATCCCAGAGCTGCGCTTATTGTTATCGCAACCCTGAAAAATAATTAATGTGTTCCTATTTCTATAGCCTGGGGCTCAGAGCTTTGGGGGAGAAGGGATTTTGTGTGTATGTGTGTGTGGGTGTGTGTGTGTGTTTTATGTTTAGGCGGCTCAGACGAGAATCTAGACTGCAAGGGGTGGGAGAGGCAGCGCGGATGGCACAAAATCAGGTGCACGCAACCTTCCCTTTCATGCGTTCCAGCCAAGCCAACAAAGAGAGAATGAGACTACGTGATGAGAATTACACAGAGCCGGCGTTGAGAACTCATGGAATATACATACACACACGCACACTCGAGCTCAAACTACACACTGCACACACAGCTGCGCGCACTCCCACTCACACCCAGCCACTTGTATATGCGCACACACTCTTTACACAGCCCCTCTAAAACCCCTCACACACACTCTCTGCCCGTCAGCGGTAGTGCAGGCACTATGGACGTGATAATTGTAATAAAGGCTGCCAGTAATGGGTTGTGTGGCGCGCGGCTGCACTGGCCAGGCGCTCTCCCTCTTTTGTTATGCTAATGCAGAGTGATTAGAGGCCTTCTGCAGAGCTGCGCTGCCTAATCTGACTGCTCCCCCGAGGAGGAGGAGGAGGGGGGTTCGACACACACTGGGGATATTACACACAGGCCACGGGGTCAGCAGCCTCCAACATCATCTTACCTTCCATTTATATTCCTTTTTAATGAACAACGCGCAGCGATACATGTGAAAACAGCCAGGTTTTGTAATCATTTGTTGTGAAGATGAGCGATATTTAGCGCGCGGATGAGCTGTGTTTAGTGTCGGCATGTACGGGAGGAAAAAGCTTGTTTGCTTTCATATAGACAGTTTGTGTTTTGAGTTGTAGATGTACATGCCTACACAGTTTTCACACTTTATTTTAAGGTCTAATTCTCGCTATTAACAAACCAACAAATTTAGCCTCAAAAAAATTCAGTAAAATTTACAGTAAAAATCAGCAGCTGTGGTTGCCAGAATTTTACTGTAAAAATACGGTAGCAATGTTTTAGAGTTTAACTTAAATTTACACTTAAATACTGTAATTTCATTAACTGTTATAATGTTAATATACCAGCCTACTGAAGTACTGAAATCTGTACCTTTGTAATACACTGATAACCACCAAAGCAGGTGGTGATGAGAAAGTCACATGACGAACGAATCCCATCACAAACAGTTTTTAAATATTAACATATGAAGAGTTCAGATGCAAAATCAGCTAAAAGCCACCTCCGTCAAAAATGAGATAATGATACTGAGTGAATGCTCCTGACGCATAGTGTACGTCCATCAAATACTTTTACTTCAAACTCGCTAATTTCCAGCCTCAACCCAATCAGAAGTACCTGTACCTACATAGTAACCTATACAGAGTAGCCAGAAAGAAATGTTCATTTTAAAGAAATACATCAGATGGATTTAGAGGCTTTTACATGCAATGTCCAATACAGTTTTTCACCGTATGTAGTAGGAGAACTTACCGTTAACCTTTTAACAGGTTTTTATAAGTGTGCTTATTAATAGTTATTGGGTAGGATAAGGGATGTAGAATATGGTCATAATATGTTAATAATAGGCATGCAAATAAGCAACTAGTTAATAGTGAAAATTGGTCCCTGTACTAAAGCGTTACCCAGTTTTCAAACTCATGATTATTTTGG
>JAHKKF010520026.1:1356-24392 GCA_019740295.1 Labeo calbasu | reverse complement strand
ATGTGGCAGACCATTTTCTTTTGCAAGTTTTAGCTCATACATCTTTGGTGTAAACTGGCCTTGACCAAACGCCCCCCAGGAACAGCTCAACGCCCCCCCTTTCAAAAAAATTGCTTCCAGCGCCCTCCGATGCTGTCCGAACGCCCCCGTTGAGAAACACTACCATAGACAATCATTGAGGTGGACCAGTCCTGTTATGAGGTTGTTTTACTGTTACAGGAAGTGGAAATTAGGACTGAAGGACATCATGGATTCTTTAAAGTATCAGGCCATTTTGGCAAGATTTGTGATGCCTTTGGTGCAAAGACTGAAGCTAATCATCAATGGACCTTCCTGCAGTACAATCATCACAAAGTATTCAGTTCAGGGATCACTCAAAGAATGTTCTTGAGTTGCCTGTTCATTCTCCAGATTTAATTCTCATTGAAAATATTTGGTTGAATTCAAAGAAAGCAGTGGCAAAGTGAAAACCAAAGATTATCAGTGATTTGAAAGCTTTTTCGGGTGAGGAATAGGCCAAGATTGCAGTAGAAAAGTGACAGAAGCTTCTAAGCACTTCCAAGCAGCGTTTATTAGTGGTTTAGTCAAATTTGACTTTTGGGGATTGCATAATTTTGAACATGAACATTTAGATCCAGTTTGATTTTTTTTTTTCATTATTCATCAACTTACATTTTCAGAATTACTCAGATGTGTATTCTCAAAATCTCTTGCAGGTCAAGGGGGTTGAATAATCACATACTACTTCTGCATTAAACAAATTTACTGTATTTGTGCAAATATAAATGAACGATTACTACTTATTTGATTAACTTGAACCAAGTAGGCCATATGAGAATGTATGAGAGGCACACAATCAGTCAGTGTTTTGCAATATTCATTTGTTAAATGACAACCTGTAGCCAGAAAACAGTCAAAACCAGTAGACCTCTCCTCTTGTGCCGGCTGAAGCTTCCATCTCCAGTGATATGTTATTTTTTAAAATTGTTAATTGATTTTTTTCACTGATCATGACCTGTTTACTGGCAGCTGGCGATTTTTCTTTCTGTTCATCTTCAAGTTCTCGCTGACTTCCAGTTCTTAATGACATTTCAAACCATGGAAGCTGTAATCAGGAAGTGTTTAATATCTTTTTATAGTCTCTCACCATAAGTTCCCCTTAACTTCCATTTCAAAATTACATTTTAGTCTGCGGAAACTGCATGCAGGAAGCACTTAGATAATTCTTTTTATAGCCTCCCAGATTTCAAGATTCAATTTTTCTTCATTTTGTGGTCGTCTCTTTGCTGAGAGGTTCAAAGAGTCACAGAATCATAATCTGGAATTGACATGACACAATAGCAGCCTAACAAGTCAGCTAGGTTTTGTGTTTGTGTGTGCGTAATTTTCAAAATAATTTATTTATTCGGTTAGTTAGCTAGTTAAAGATAATGTTTATGAAGAAGTCACTTTTCTCCACATCATTCTAAATGTTCTGGGGTTAAAGGTAAGTAGCAAATATCACTTTACCAGACCACTGGTTATTCCAGTATTCCTGTGGTTTTTGTATAGAACAATATTTGTTTTTTATTAAAAATCATATTTTTATACTGATATTTTCCTACAACAGTCCAATAAGTATAAATCAAACACTGTTAAAACAGTCAAAACAGTTCTAAACAAATATGTTGGTGGGTTTTAATGTAATGTTTTCACTGAAGGAAGCATTATTATGAATTATGGACTTGCATTTTGGCCAGAAGCAATGGTTTAAAGTTAAAACACCTTAATGATGGATTTGTTTCCTACAAATACAAAGCTATTTACTTCACAAGACATTGACTGACAGATTACAGTCATGTGGATTACTTGTGGATTATTGTGATGTTTTTATAAACTGTTTGGGCTCTCATTATGACGGCACCCATTCACTACAGAGGATCCATTGGTGAACAAGTGATGTAATGCTAAATTTCTTGAATTCTGCAATTCTCAAAAAATGCATAAAGCATTTTATATATATATATATATATATATATATATATAAACTTCAGAAAGTGTAAAAGTGATATTTTGAATAAAATCTAATTTATAAATAGTGGACAACTTTGGGAACATGCAAATTTAAAAAAAAAAACTATCTTTTGCATTACACGTATTCAAATTACTTTAATTCAGTATCACGTTTATCGTATAATATCATATATCATATCATATTGTGTTTTAGTAATGTTTTTGTGTCATTTGAGAATTTTACTCAACAGTGATAAACTTCTAAATACCCTATATTTGTTTTTAGAGCCTATATGAATAAACTTAAGTGCCTTAACTAGATCCCTCAGGCTTTAACAGACCTAAAGTATCTGTCATAACCCCTTCCTCCGGTATTTACTGTACTCCACCCTCACGAGAAACTCACTCAACCAGTTGACACCCATAACCTTTCAACAAAAGTGTGACAGGGCTTAAACGGCTCTTGTCTGTTTGTATGAAGGACTTATTATTAGTGTCACTTTCCAAGAATTTGTCATTAATGTAAGTACTTTAAGGTGTAGCTTGATGTACTGTTGCACCTTGATATTCTTGCTCAGTCTGTTTGACTTTGTTTTTCTTTTCACTCGACGTACTGGGGCCGCAGCTGTCGGGAAATTGCAGCAGAAACATTCAGTTTGCTTGTCCTGTCATGCCACTCCTGACAGTAACTAAAAACATACACAAGCACATACAGTACTCAACACAACACAGCATTTAAATTTGCATATTAGATTACTGAATTAACATGTTTTTGTGTGTGTCTCTGTGGCATCTCTGCTTCACGTGAGCTCCGAACAGATAGAGGCAGAAGAGAGAATATACACTATTATCAACATTTGTGAGGAGTGAATGTCCTGTTATTGAACACCACTCTCTTCTTCATTTACCTCATCTGCCTGTTCACCGCGCTCTCTATGTTAGTAAAAACAACAACAACAAAATTATTTTAATAAAAACATCAGAATCAACATCAGAACACATTCGATACAAATCTGAGGGCTTCGAAGATGTAGGTAAGTTTACTTCGCCCTCATAACAGATCTGAAGAAATGTAGCATTACATCACTTGCTCACCTTTGCAAACTCACAATTGCGAGATCTATTCAGATTTTTTTTCCCAGAATTGCAAGATATAAACTCACAATTGCCAGTTATGAAGTCAGAATTGAGATGTAAACTCAATTCTGAGAAATGAAGTCAGAACTGCGTGACAGAAACTCGCAATAGCGAAGTAATAGCAATTCTGAGAAATAAAGCCCAATTGTGACATCTTGCAATTGTGACATTTTTCAAACTTATTTGCAATTCTGACTTTATAACATGCAATTATGAGTTAAGTCAGAATTGTGAGATATAAACTGTAATTTTTAAAACATATCAGTCTTCATTCCCCCCTCAAAATTGGTCTTTATAACTTGCAATTGCAAATTTGTCACAACTTTGTAATAGTCAGAATTGCGAATTAAATCTCACAATTCTGACTTGATATCCTGTAATTGCGAATTGAGTCTGTATCACTAAATACTGAGAAAAAAAGTCAGAGTTGTGAGTTTGTTTCAAGCAATTTTGAAAAAAAAGACAGAATTTTGAGATGTTACAATAACCTTTTTCTAATATATATTTAGTTGTGAAAACTCACCAGTGGATCCTCTGCAGTGAATGAGTGCCATCAGAATGAGAGTTCAAACAGCTAATACAAACATCACATTAATTCACAAATAATCCACACGACCCCAGTCTATTAATTATGTCCATCAATGTCCTCTCACATCAGAATCCACTGATACATTTGTTATGCATATTTCTCTCCTATTCAGACAACACAATGTTTTAACTGGGAAAGTTAATTTTATGGACTGCATAGAGGATTTGTATTTTAGACTTGTATTATGTTAAATATGTGTGGATTACATGTGGATTATTGCAATTGATGTGTTTTTAACAGCTGTTTGGACTCTCATTCTGATGGCACCCATTCACTGCAGAGGATCCATTGGTAAGCAAGTGATGTAATGCTAAATTTCTCCAAATCCGTTTCAAATAACACACTAAAAGAAGTGTGCTTAATTGTACTGAATGCGCACTTGTATAGTTCACTTCATATCCTCAACTTTATTTTTAAAACCCATACTTGGAGATAATATAATATTTATGAAATAAAAGGCCACTTATGTAGACTTTCATGACCATTTTTCTTAAAGGGATAGTTCATCTAAAAATTAAAATTCTGTCATTAATTACTCACCCTCATGTCGTTCCAAATTTGTAAGAATTCATCTTCTGAACACAAATTAAGACATTTTTGATGAAATCCAAGAGCTTTCTGACCCTGCATAGTCAGCAGCGCAACTACCATGTTTAAGGCCCGGAAAGGTAGTAAGGACATTGTTAAAGTAGTCCATGTGACATCAGTGGTTCAACTGTAATGTTAGGAAGCTACGAGAATACTTTTTGTGCACAAAGAAAACAAAAATAACCACTTCAACAATTTCTCTAAGTTCATTGTCTGTATATTCTGGTTCAAATAAGTAAGGCTGGGCCAAAAATTGCAAGTCATCCTCTGTCAAAATCTTCAGACATGTTTACAAAGACTGTTTTATAGACTGTAAGGTGCAGCACATCCAGGTTCTATGTCAGAACACCAGCTCCTGTGTCAGCAGCACCATACTCAAGTGACATGGTACTCTCAAAATAATAAAGTTGTTATTTTTTCAAAAAGTATTCTCGTAGCTTTATAAAATTAAGGATGAACCACTGATATCACATGGACTATTTTAACAATGTCCTTACTACCTTTCTGGGCCTTGAACATGGTAGTTGCATTGCTGTCTATGCATGGTCAGAAAGTCAAAGTCAAATATCGTAATTTGTGTTCTGAAGATGAACAAAGGTTTTACGGGTTTGAAATGACATAAGGGTGAGTAATTAATGACAGAATTTTTATTTTTTGGTTAACTATTCCTTTAAATAATCTTGAAAGTTTACTCTCTTTAAAGGAGAACTTCACTTTCAAAACAACAATTTACAAATAATTTACTCACCCCCTTGTCATCCAAGATGTTCATGTCTTTCTGTCGTCAGTCGTGAAGAAATTATGGTTTTTGAGGAAAGCATTTCAGGATTTTTCTCCATATAACGGACTTCATTGGTGCCCTGATTTTGAACTACCAAAATGTAGTTTAAATGCAGCTTCAAAGGGCTCTAAACGATCCCATCTGAGAAAGACGAGTCTTATCTAGCGAAATGATGTCATTCTTTTCAGAAAATAAGAATTGGTATACTTTTGAAGCACAAAAGCTTGTGTAGCACAGGCTCTGGGATGCGCGTTCACGACGCGACGTATTATTGGATCACGTCGAAAGGTCACGCAGAATGTAGGCAGAACAACAGACCCAGTGTTTACAAAGCAAACGTGCAAAGACTAAGGAAGTGCAAGTAAGTCAAACGCTGTTTACGAAAAAAGGTACAACGATGTTGGATGATTCTGAAGTTGTAGTAGAAAATAAGATGGGAGTTTTTTGCCATACTCTACCTTTTTGAGCCGGAGCACACAGACAATGACCTTAGACGTGATTCGTAGCGTCGTGGACGCGCATCCCAGAGCCTGTGCTACACAAGCTTTTGTGCTTAATACGTATACAAAGTTTTATTTTTCGAAAACAAAAAAAATGACCAATCGTTTCGCTAGATAAGTGTCACACCCCTGTGGACTGTTTTGTTGGTTTTTCCCTCCTGTGTCCTTATTTGGTCCTTCCTGTTCTGTTTCTTGTTATTACGTCATTGGTTAATTGCTCTCACCTGTCCTTGTCTCATCAGCACTCTTATATAAATTTGGTTCAGTTCCTTGTTTCTTGTCCGTTCTTAATGTTAGTTTGCGTCGAGTTGGCATGTGTTTTCCCTGCTGTTCCAGTTTGTTCCTGTTCCCGTTTGGATTGTTCTATTAAAGCACGTTTTCATTATTTCCTCGTCCCTGCTCCTCCTTCCCGCTCACGACCCTGACAATAAGACCCTTCCTTCCTTTGAAGCTGCATTTAAACTACATTTTGGAAGCTCAAAACTTCACTAATGAAGACCATTATATGGAGAAAAATCCTGAAATGCTTTCCTCAAAAACCATAATTTCTTTACCACTGAGGACAGAAAGATATGAACATCTTCGATGACAAGGGGGTGAGTAAATTATTTGTAAATTGTTGTTCTGGAAGTGGAGTTCTCCTTTAATGCACACCTACGTACTTCACATTTGGCAGCGCACTCTATCCATATTTCAAATATAAGTCATAATTAAAAACAATTATACAAAGATGAGTGGGTCAAAAACACTCCTAAGTTCTTACTAACTGTATTTAATGTTAATTACCTATGACACATTTTCATTCATCATTTGATGACATTGGCTAAGTATATTATTCTTAAGTTTCAGTTTAAATAAAAAATAAAAATAAAACTACAAAGAGTTAAATTGTTACAAAACTCTCTTACTTTTTAATGTACTGCCCTTTACTGGATTGGAACAATATCCATGAAGTCATTTCTGATATCTCCTTTTAAAAAAACATGATGTCATATTGTTATACTCCATTTCAGCCTGATGCACAATGGGATCTTCATGGCCATGTAAATGAACTGTCCAGTAAGAGGTTGTGTTACTTTACAGTGGTTTATTCATTCCTCTATAGCTAAATGATCAAAGAGCTCCTGGATATTATATGTGTGTGCGAGAAGAGTCTGATATGAAATAGTGTAATGTGAGTCTTCGTATTGAACTGATCCCTGTTTCGTATAGTATAACGGAATACAGAGTGAATAAATCTGCATTTGAAAAGAGGATTATTATTACATTATTTATTATTAGTATAATATATTTTTTAAGCATTAAGAATATAAGAATATATATATACACACAAGAATATACAAGAATATATATATATATATATATATATATATTCACTTGTTCATAGAGCGTGAGCCTCAGTTGATACCTAAGCATAAGCAAAGCCCCATAAAGTTAAGTATCATTCATAAACCATTCAGTCCAAACTGCACACCTGCCACATGTAAGGCTTGGCCTCCCCTTAGGCTTCTAGTGAATCCATTATAAAGCTTATAATCTACCACAGGACACAAGGCTTGCTAACCACCTACAGATAGATGTCAGACCAATCACACTCAAGATAATGACTCAATAGTTTCCCTGCAGCTAAAACATCTCCTATAGGCTCATATTTCATACATTTTCCTTTTAAAACATCTCTTTCATTTCCGACAGACCACCACAAAGAATATACGAGGACATGTACTACAAACACGGTCACCGATGTGATTTTATAATGACTTTCTTGAAGCTGAGAATGACTCATGCATTTAAAAGAAAGACGATAGGTAAAATGAGGGTAAGACAGCAATAAAAAATATGTTCAACTTAATAACAGTTACAGTTGACACACTGTTAATCCCCAAAATACATCACTTTGTCAAACATGATCTTTCAGCAGAAGCTGACTGTCATGAAAAAAGACGAAGGAGATTGTCTATAGACCATTGTGCTAGATGTAAACAACACTGGTCCAGAAGCGCTTCCTGTTTTATTGTTTTTTATTTTTTTTTAAATTCACATATACAAATACATCTTAAAGACGCTAATGTAACATTTTCATCCAGTCAAATGTTATGTTGGTTGTATTTTTTTGTGATGTTTGTGTAAAGTAAAAAAAAAGAGAAACAGGAAGTGTATCGGGACCAGTATGTTTACATCTAGCGAAATGGTCTATAAATATGAGTGCCGGTGAAGCAAAGATGGCAGCATCTAGTTTACAATGCTGAGACTACCATTGAGATGATCAGAAATGCTCACAGACGACTCTCTAAAATCATGATTTGGCAGTTTTACAGCTTGTTAAGCTGCCTTTAAGTCATGAAGGAATTATTGTATTTATTAAATGAGTACCTGAATGACACCATAATTTCATAATTGCCTGCAGGAAACACTTTAAATCCTGACTTAGTTTGAGGGTGTGTCAAAACATTGCACAAGCAAATTGATATTGCTTATTAGTATTCAGAGTTTAGTACAAGATTGACTGCATTTGTGGTAATGTTGACTGCCACAAATGGTTATTTCACTTGTTATTTTTAATTTTAACTTTCACTTTTTTAATTTAAAATTTCGACAAGTTTAAATTTTGGTGACCTGGTTGCAAAAATGGCAAACTTTGTAACAGAAAAAATAATAAATAAAACTATACTAAAAGTTAGAACACTCCCTGTTTCAACAGTTACAACTTCATTTTATTTTAATATTTAATTTCTTAAGTTCTAACATTTTAATAAATTTTCTCATTTCTGCTTTTAAATCGTTTAGAAATTTACCTCATTCACTTTCATTGTAAGTCCCTCACTGTAATCTTGATCTTTCACTGCTTCCTCTTCTTTTTCCTTCTTTAAGGAACTGAACTTGTACTGAACTGGTAATATTCTTGTAATCAATATTAATTTTCTAATTTTCTAATTTCATAATTTCATTCAAAACAGACTTAATTAAATGCCAAGTTCTGTCATAAAACTCTAGATGGCGCAGACTGATGGGTCCTTAACCAAAACTGATAATACTGACAGCGTTAAACTACTTGGCTCAAGCTGATCTGTTCACGTTGCATACGCTGCCAACGAGCTTGTTGCTTTACATTTAAAGGAGAAGTTCACTTCCAGAACAAAAATGTTCTGTAAAAATGCCTTCTGTAGTGAATCGATGCGTTATTGTAAGAAAAATATCCATATTTAAAACGTAAGAATCACTCTAATCTAGCTTGCGCTAACTGCTTTGGCAAGGGGCGTAGCAGGACGGAAACACCGTCTAAGCTGTTTGGCAATCGCAACGCAGTGGGACAGCTAACCAACACATTTTGTTTTTCGGAAGGCTGGCCTTCATTAAACCCGGAGCTAATCGAGCCATTTGTGCCAGGCTCGGGGGGAGAAAGGTATTGTAATAATGTAAACTATGTGAAAAATAATGTGTTTTTTCGATCCACCAAGCATGAAAGCATGTTCTAGTACACCTCCAAAACAAAATCAAGACTTTGTAAAAGAGCATAATACTACCCCTTTAAAAAGAGGTCTGCTTAATATCACCGGATCCACATGATATACAGTACAGTACAGTACATCTCACAGGATACTACAACACACATAGAAGAGTATTGCGTATCTGACATCCACTCATGGGGCAGATAATTAAAATGTGCTAGAATGAATAAGTACAATGATCTTGCTCACCCTCCTTTAACATTATTAGCATGGTACAAAAATCTACAATACAGTCTCAAGTCTTCCCTTACTGTACTCCACTGTCCTTTCTATATCTCTCCTCTGCTGCTCTGTGGCTGAATCCCGCTGGAGTGCTGCAATGGTGTCGGGTTTAGCGGCAGTATCGGTTATCAGGGATGGAGCGACATCAAAGCCGTCCTGTTAAAAGACACAGAGCTGGACTCAAGAGTGGAAATGAAGAACCTGCCTCCATCCATTCTCATTCTCAATCACAGAATGCAGTCAGGGACTTTGCATTCAAGGAACAGAGGCTGAATATGATGGGCTTTCTTTAGTTAATTTAATGTGCTATTTTGGAATGTTTACATCAGCTTTTAATAGGTCTATGAAATCATAGTGAGTGGAATTTTTGCTTGTGAGGAAACATACCTTCATGTCGTTGTTGGGTTTGGTTTTAATTGACCCATGTCAAAAGTCAAAACATTGCACCTTAAAAAGTTGCTATAATATTTTGGCTAAACAAAACATTTTTTGCCATTTTTGGAAATCATTACTTTGATCAACTGGAACAGCGAGAACACACTTCTCTTCAACAGGCTGCATGATTTGAGGTGTTATTCATGTCTGTAGCACAAACAATTTTGGATGAGTTATGTTAATAAGTTTATTGTTTATAGTTAAGGCTTGTTTTAACCCTCAGATTTCTGATCCTAAATATGGGCAAATAATAAAAATGATGTTTGACAGCACATACTAGTATTTATTGAATTGATTAAAGTAAAAAGGAAAACAATTTAATTATATTTGCATTATTGTTGACTTGTTTATTCCTGATTATGAATTTTGTCAAAATGAAGAAGAAGAAGAAAAAAAGACATAATTTAGAGTGCAACAGTTAGGTTCCAGAAGTAAAAATCCCACAAATTTACTCCAAAGGGGAACTGGTTTTTAATGTTACAAATTATAAACCATTTAAAGTAACAGTGTGTCACCTATTATGCCTTTTTGTTTTGCAAGATGTAATATTGGTCTTGGGTGTCCTCAGAATATATCTGTGAAGTTTCAGGTCAAAATACCCCATAGATCATTTATTATAATATCTGGAAAATGTTATTTTTGGGACATGTCTAAGCATTTGGTGTGTATTACTTTAAATCCAAATGAGCTACATATTCCCGCCCCGTCTTCAGAAGAGGGCGTAGCACATACATCATTACACATATACACACATTGGGGAATGCATTCTGCAGATCCAGTGTGTGAAGCACCTGTGAAACAACGGCCACGTTCACACAGCAGCAGAATACGGTTGTCAATACCATATTTGTGTCCTTAATACGTTTACGTTCACACACAATACAGTTATTTACGGTGACAACCATATTCTATAACCAAACTCACCAGTAAATTTTCAGGACTCACAACCGCATTCCGCACAAACGTGTGTCTACCGTGTGCGGCGTGCTTTAATGTGTGGTTTTGATAACTTACAGTGACGGAGAAATGAGCTGTTTGTTATCTGAAAGTTTTATATCCAGTGTCCACCGTAGTCGCTCCCTCCCGTCAGTTGTGTGTTCTGTACACGTAATGCTCCGATTTCCACTCAAATTTAAAAGCTGCTGTCGGTTAATGACGATTTGATGGATGAACTTGCGGCACGATTGGACTACTGTCATGTCAGAAAGTGGTAATACTTTCAGTTTTACGGAAGTCGCCGTCTTAGATATTGCTTTTGAACTTGTAAGGAATACAGGCTTGACTCCCATTGCACGTTCATACAGACAGTATTCTAAAAGTGACTGTAAGCTGCTGTGTGAACGGCACATTTCGAGACACACCTGTAAGTAAATGCGGTTGTCAATCCCAGAAACTGACAGTGTGAACGTGGCCAACGTCAACCCACCCAACGCAGAGACACAGTTATCCTCAGGTAGCTATTCTAGACTGAATACATAAGACTGCCGAAGAGGCTAACTAGAAAGCCTCTAGAGGAGTAAAGGGTCGCTACTAAAATCCCATAGGAGAAGTGGTTGCTGAGCTAGAACGTGGCTATCCTCAGATAACTATATCTCAGGGGTCTTGTGAAGGCTGGTAGACCAGGTAACAATTGCACATCTAGCCTAGGTAGCCTTGCAAGACCTTCCTGGAAAGTCGCCCAGACCACAAACAGTGGGCTATGTGCTTAAAACCCTGGTGGAAGGCAGCACTGTATAGGCAAGGGCTCAAAGAGACCACTACTTGAAACCCTAAGAAGAAGAGCAGCATCTGAGCTAGCATACAAAGATCCTCAGATAGTCATGTAGTCAGGAAAGGGCTACCAAAAGGTGGAACTGACCGAACTACCCAGTTCTGCCACAGCAAGGCTGGAATCTAACCATTCTCAGATGGCTATAAAGTGCGGATCCCCAGACCAGGTCAGTCCCACTAGGTTAGCAACCCATTGTGTTATTGACCAGAGCCTCACAAGAGGGTTCAGACCATCTGTAAATAATTCGCTCAGAGCGAACATGTAAACATCATTAGTCCAGATTAGAGTCTGATGTAAGCAGCGGCCAGTAACACAAGGGATCTCAACGTGTTATTGACCAGGAGATCATAGTAAATGATTTGCTACAGAGTGAACATACCTAGACAAAGACTTCAGCACTAACTCGAGAGAGTTTGTGCCAAGGAGAACCCAACTCGGTTATAGAAGCCTTGCTAAAACATAGGTGCCCTCAGACCGCCATATTCCAGAGCAAAGTAAACTTGAGCTGGAGCATAACCATGCACAGACAGCCATACTTTAAGCTTAACCCAGGAAGCATCATGTCTATAACCACTCTAGGCTCTGAAACTCCCTTGGAGAGAAAGCTCGTAAGCACCTCTCCATAGAGTACTGAAATAAATTCACGTCCAGCGGGGCTCTCTACACACAATAACATGCATATTAGAGAGGCAAGGCCAAGCTGAATATAGCTCCGCCCACGATCTTGCAGAATCAGGGCTGAAACGACTCCGTGCTAACACATCGTCATAACAACCCAATAGTATCTGTGGCATCTGAAAACCCATTTAAAGAGAGTGTGCAGACCCGGATAAGCACTTCAAACAGACAGCCCCTGAAGACAGCGAAGAGGATGACATATTCGGCAAGTGCCCTTTTATACTTCCGGGCACCCCACCTATGACGTCATGGGCCAGGTGGGCCAATAGACTGGCGTTGTTTTACACGTGCTTCAGACACTGGATCTGCAGACTGCATTCCCCAATGTGTCCCCTATGGGAGACGTAGCATTGAGATCCCTAGAAGGGGAACCAGTGTTCAGCTGTACATGTATGAACCAGAGTCAACAAATGATGGAGAGACTCTGGCAGAAGAAACACCTATGAGAATGAACCAGGATGTCTCAGAATGGTTATTTGATACAGTTTTCACAGCCCACTGGCAACGACAGATGAGCAAAAACGAAAAAAGGGCAAAAACTATAGCCGCTTTTCCACTATCGGGCCGAACAGTTCTAAGAACTGTCACCCACGGCTGTGGGTGGGGCCTAAACAATGTGACATCACACTGCTCAGAGAATTAAAACGGCATGTCTAATGAGACTGATTTGGTTTAATGAGGATTAAAAATAAGGAAGTGGTGGATTTTTATCATTGTAGGGTGGTTGTGTTCACACATATTTATGTCCAGACACCATGTAAAAGTAGATCTCGCATAACAACTGTAAACTATGGTTGTTAATCAATGTTATTAAATGGCAGTCTAAAATACTTGATTCTGATTAGTCATTTTGAGGTCAGTGATAGAGTGCAACAGCTCGGTTCTGGAATAAAAATGGCATTCATTTTTTCCATGGGGAAACTGATTTTTAATAGAAATTGAAATATAGACCTACTATGAGCTCCAATTTTGTTAATTGATGGTATATGCTTTTGTTGAGCCATCAGCTTGCATTATTCAGTTTACATTTGAAAAATGTTCAACAGTAGAATCCTTGGTTAAACACTACATTACCCATAATGCTGTAAAGAAAATTTCACCAATCAGAATGACACAAGTCCTTAGCTCCACCCACTCCCACAAAGCATCTTAAATGATGTAATCGAGTCTCCCTACACTCTCAAAAACTTTAATATATATGCATAATTTGCAACGAACTTAAAATATTTTGTTTCCATTGATACATTCAAGAACTATAATTTTCCATAGTTTTTAATTTGATTATGTCATTTGCATTGGTTGATGGGATTAAAGTTCTTTCCCTCATTAAAGCTGCTTATTACACCGTCTTGTTCCTTTGACTTTTTTCCAATTTTCAAAAACGCTTCTGCTTCAAATCAAAGTTTGTAATGTTGCGATTCACCTTGTACCTGCTTGGCTTGGTCCACATCTTATAATTCGAAGACCTTTTTTAATCCCTACAGGAAAAATGAACGAAAAAATACTTCCACAACCAGTGGCGTTGACAATGAAGTATAATGACAACTTATGCAGGTATTTGAGTCTAGTGCTTCTATCACTGTAGTTCTTTCATTCATAAAGTGTTAAGTACACAGTCTTTTATTTTTGTTTTTCTGTCCAACTTCATTGCTTCAAATCAAAGTTTGTAATGCTGTGTATATCTCTTAGCTAGTTGGTTTGGTTTATGGTTTAAAACTCTTAAACTGAGACTGTTTAAAAATCCCTATGGGAAAAAAGAATGGGAAAAATACTTCCAGAAGCAAAGCTAGTGGGCGGGCGCTGATGAACTCTATTAGTACTGTAAGCAAATATTAAAAGAGCATTATGACTGTCTCAGAAATGAGAGTGGTGCTTTCAAGCATAATTCTGACTGAGAAACAAAATCAAGTTAGTAACGACTAGCTGATCTTTTCCTCAATAAATCTCTGTGAATCAGATCTAATTTCAGTCCTGATTCAGAAAGAGAGAAGGAGGGCGGAGGCTAGAGGGAACTTTATTTGACCTCAATACAGTAGGAAGTAATGCACCACCTACGTAATATTCATTGTCTTTATTTAAAAAAAAACATTTGACGCTTTGTATTACAGTACATATAATTCATGCATTATACAATATATAAAAGCCATAGTCAGGCTCATAAAAGTCACTGTTACAGTGTGCAGAGAGTCTGGAATTAGATACACGGAACCCATTTGTCTCTGAGATCTGAACTGATATGCTCCATACACCCTTATCAAATGCACTGCATTAGTGTCTAATGACAGAAGACATTTTTTAATAAAAAAAAGGATGCTTCTGCTGTTTTCCTCAGCAATTCATTTGAAAGGGGTACTGTTATGCTTTTTTAACATTTTCAGTGTCCTTTTGTGCATAAAGAAGGAGGGCAAAGAAAAACATTTGCAAAGTTGCAACGCACAAAGTCCACTCCCAAGAGATATTTTCTAGATCAGTAAGTACTGTTTCTGAACTCCCTAAACGCTTCAACTGTAGACCTGAGTTTTCTTCCGGGAGAGTACACATCACAATATCCCTCATTTAGATAATTCACGCCCAAGGCATAAGAAAAAAAACATTAAAGGGGGCGTGGCCTGGTTGAGTTGAGTTAGTATTGTTTTGTCGCCATGTCCAAGGCTTGCTGTAGTAACCCTTGACACACTGAATAATAAATGATCTGTGGGGTACTTTAGAGCTGAAACTTCACAGGCACATTGGGACACCTGAGATTCACATTACATCTTGTAAAAAGAGGCATAATATGACCCCTTGAAGTTGTTTGTAATTTATTAAGAAGATACGTCAAATGCAATCCCGTCGTTGTTCTGTTGCATGGCATTTAAACTCAGTTTCTTTTGCTCACATTTAAAGTTTAATCAGTTCAAAAGCTTTAGGTGTCCGTCATCAGTCCGTTCTCAGGAGTCTAATGTTCAACAATTAATCAGAAAAAGAAAGGGTACAAGACAACCTCAATGGAATATCTGGTCCAGTGAAAGCTTGTGGTTTCACTTATGGAGATTGTGTTTCTGTAGGACAGTAAGAATGGGTGACAATACAGTAATCCAGTCTAGCTTACTGAATTTGATTAGGTCCAGTAGTGAAAAATAGTCACTAGAGGACTGCAAGTAAAATTAAATGTTGCAAAAGACTGTCAAAAACAAACACACCTATGCTCTGTTATGCTGTGACATTTCATCTCACATAAAAATAATTTATCTTTATGACACCATATTTATGGGAGTCACATCAAAAAAACTACAGACTTTAGAAGTGTTTGCTTACTTGACCTACTCAAGTTCAAGTCTTTTATGAGAAAAATCATATTTCATCTTTTATTTATACAGGGCAATTACTTTTCTTAGAACAAACTTAACTTTTTCATTTAATTTTTCCAAAAAATCAGCTGGTGGCAAGGTGGTTTTTAGTCATTCTTGTACATTGTTTCAAAGCAGCTTTACAGGTAAATGTTGCAATATCTACAATTCCACACACACACATGTTGGGCTCCAGTGTTTTAATCTGTATTTTTATGTTTTTTACATTTTTCATTTTATTAACTTCTAATTAGCAACAAATTAGGAGTTTATTAAGGCAATAGTGATCCTTAAAGTGTGACCAAATGGTTTTTTTTTATAAAAATCAGGAATTCCTCTATGGCAGTGGCAGCTGTCTAAAGATATTCTTTAAAGAGAGGTGTGTATGTCGGGACAAGTCCTTCTCCAAGAGGTACGAGATCTCTTGTGAACTTGAGGTGCTTTTGAACCTCGAGTGATAATTCCGTAATTATTTGCCTGTTTTCATGGTGTAAGTCTGTGCATGTGTAAATGGTTAGGACAGAGAAAGTCTAGCAACACACAGTGTGATTTATTATAGTATTTCGTCAGGAAGGCAGAACAAATCAGGGGTCAGACAGTAAGTGCATGTGAAGTGTGTGTGTACTGTCCATCTTTCTCTTCATGTCTCCTTGTTCATTAGGTGACCTCTTCATGTCCTGCTTTTTCCTTTGAATATTTTACTTTCGATGCGACTGTATACAGACTGAAACAGCAAGGGGCAGAGTGAATCCATATGACTAGGTGCTTGTACAGTATATTTTACACATGCAATGACTTCAAAAACTATTTGCACACTTAAATGAATAGCTCACCCTAAAAGTTCACCCTCATGTCATTCCAAACCAATAAGATTTCCATTAATCTTTGGGACACAAGATATTTGTAATATTCTTTAATAATTTCATCTACTTATTGAAAGTCCATGAAAACCAAAATTTAACGCACAATTTAAAGTACAAAAACAGATGGTAAAAGTAAAGCTTTGGTTGGTCTCCTGCCATCTCTCTGAATTAAGTGGTTTAATCCAAGTTTTCTCAAAAGATATGATTGTTTTATATGATGAACAGATTTAATTTCGTTTTTTTTTTTATTTTACAAGCAACCAAAAATGTAATGCATAAAAAATCTCAACACATACACACACATAGAGCTCATCAAATATGGTAAACAAAAACTCAACCTTACTTGCTAGATGTGCAAGTACAACCTTATTAGTTCTTGCATGTCAACGAAGCACATTTGAGCTTCAAGTTTCCATATTTGATGAGCTCTGTGTATGTGGGGGGGGAGAAATTATAGAAATTAATACTTTTATTTAGCAAGGATGCTTTAAATTGGCCAAAAGTGATGATAAAGACATTTATAATGTTACAAAAGATTTCTATTTCAGATAAATGCTGTTCTTTTGAACTTTCTATTCAGAAAGAAACCTGAAAAATTCTTCTCAGCTGTTTTCAACATAATAATAATAAAAATAATAATAACAATGATAAATGTTTTTGAGCAGCAAATCAGAATATTAGAATGATTTCCGAAGGATCATGTGACTGGAGTGATGATGCTAAAAATTCAGCTTTGAAATCACAGGAATAAATTACATTTTAAAATATATTCAAATAGAAAACAGTTATTTTRAATRGTASAAATATTTAAAACTTTTACTGTTTTTGCTGTRCTTTGGATCAAATAAATGCAGACTTGGTGAGAAGAGACAGACTTCTTTAAAAACATTAAAAATCTTACTGTTCAAAAACGTTTGGCTCAATGGACTTTCAATAGAGGGACAGAAATCTCTCAGGATTAAAAATATATTCACTTGTGTTTTGAAGATAAATTAAAGTCTTACAGGTTTGGAACAACATGAAGGTGAGTAACTGAGGACAGAATTGTCATTTTTGTGTAAATTAATTTTAAGTCAGATATTAAAATGCGTGGATGTTATTTAAAAAAATCGAAACAAGTTATACTATAGTTTTCTCTTAGAACAAAGTTCTCTTTTTCACATCACTTTTCCAATAAATCAGCTGGTATCAAGGTGCTTTTTAATGAAAATATGAAGTCAGTTCCTCTTCACACAGGTATCCTATCAAGCCTAGTCAAGGCAGTTTTATTTATATAGCTGTTTTACACATTGTTTCAAATAAAAAACTGTTTTACATAAATAAAATGCAATACTAATATCTAAAATTCCACAGGCCATCATTAAGCAGTTCTATGAAGAACTTCATAAAGTTATACCTTAATATACAGGTGCATCTCAATAAATAATGTTGTGGAAAAGTTAATTTATTTCAGTAATTCAACTCAAATTGTTAAACTTGTGTATTAAATAAAATCAATGCACACAGACTGAAGTAGTTGAACTGCAGCCTTGAGAGGCTTGTCAACAAAATCGATTCAAGAATATGGGTGAACTTCACAAGGAATGGACTGAAGCTGGGGTCAAGGCAACAAGAGCCACCACACCCAGACGTGTCAAGGAATTTGGCTACAGTTGTCGTATTCCTCTTGTTAAGCCACTCCTGAACCACAGACAACGTCAGAGGCGTCTTACTTGGGCTAAGGAGAAGAAGAAATGGACTGTTGCCCAGTGGTCCAAAGTCTTTTCAGATGAAAGCAAGTTTTGTATTTCATTTGGAAACCAAGGTCCTAGAGTCAGGAGGAAGGGTGGAGAAGCTCATAGCCCAGGTTGCTTGAAGTCCAGTGTTAAGTTTCCACAGTCTGTGATGATTTGGGGTGCAATGTCATCTACTGGTGTTGTTCCACTGTGTTTTTTGAAAACCAAAGTCACTGCACCCGTTTACCAAGAAATTTTAGAGCACTTCATGCTTCCTTCCTGACCAGCTGACCAGCTTTTTATTTACTGACCAGCTTTTTTTATTATTTAATACACGAGTTTTACAATTTGAGTTAGATTACTGAAATAAATAGACTTTTCCACGACATTCTAATTTATTGAGATGCACCTGTATTTGTCAAATTTCCCATAAATGGACAAAAGTATTGGGACATCTGAACATTATAACAATAAGAGCTTTAATGACATTGCATTCTAAATATATAGGAATATTGTGAAGGTCCCCTCCCCTTTGCAGCTACAACAGCTTTCACTCTTCTAGAAGGCCTTTCCACACGGCACTGACTCCTCATCTCTATTCCAATTCATCCCAAAAGTATTAGGGTTGAGGTTAGAGATCTGTAAAGGCCAGTCAAGTTCTACTATACCAAACTCATCCAGCAATACCTTTATGGACCTGGAATAGAAAAGAGCCTTTTCCCACAAAGTTCCCACAAAGTTGGAAGCATAGAGTTTCTCAAAATGTGTTGGCACACTATGCTTAAGAATTAAGATTTCCCTTTACTGGAAGTAAAGTAACCCAACCTCTAAAGAAAACAGCCCCATACTATTATGCAATAACTTCTCTACCAAACTTTCCAGACACAATGGCACAATGCAGTCATGCAGGTAACGTTCTCCTGGCATCCGCCAAATCTAAACTCACCCATTAGACTGCCAAATAGAGAAGCGTGAATCATCATACTACAGAACAGGTTTCCATTGCTCCATAGTTCAGTGATGGCTTGCATTACACCACTCCATTTAATGCTTGGCATTGATGCTTGCATGCAGTTGCTCGCCCACAGAAGCCCATTCCATGAAGCTCCTGCTGTACAGTGTTTGTGTTCATAATCTCACTTTAGAACGCTTCAGTTATGGAATCAGCAGAGCTTGGTGACTTTTTATGCATCATATGCCTTAGCACATGGTTTTCAGCTTCATGGCTGAGTTGCTGCTGTTCCTAACCATTTCCACTTTTCAATAATACCACTTACTGTTGACTGTGCAATATCTAGCAGGGATGAAATTTCACAAACTGTGCAATTGCATGGTTTGCATGGTGGTTAAAACCACTAATGATCACAGTACCACTCGTGAATTCCCTGAGCTCTTCAGAACATTTTTTTTTCACATGTGTCAATGGGTCTGATCATTGAATCACCTGAATTCAGTTAAGAGGTGTGTCTAAATACTTTTGTCCATTTAGAGTATATTCCTTTATAAAATGATTTGCTTAAAATGGTGTTTGTGCTTCTTTCTTTCTTTCTTGCAAATGCCACTTGATTTTATACATTCTGAAATCAATGCCATTTTAAGTCTAGCTTAAGTGTCCAAATACTTTTTTGGGCCTCTAGTAAGTAAATACACACGTGCCAAGAATGTTTGTTAAGAAACAGTCTTTCCAAAATCTAGTTCACAGATTTTCAGACAGGCAGCCCAACATCAGCGTAGACTAAACTGTGGATCACGCTATAATTGTTTTGATGCAGAATGCATTCAAGGAACACATTTTGCAATTAATAAATAAACAACTCAAACTCAAATGCTAGCAAAACTTTAGCCCATTTTGCACACATTCACACACTGTTTTCACTGTTTTAAACTGTTGCCAAGAGTATAACATTAATTATTTCTTAAAATTGATGCTTTATGCATCATTCACAACATACGAGAATGTTTCCTACAAATGTGTACAATATAAGCAGTAAAAACTTATCATAGACTCACAGCTCTGAAAGTAACAGTCTCCAAACATTGGACAGTGACAGGCATTTATCTTCCTAAAGGCATGAAACACAAACGTGACAGAGAATGTAATTTATGCACCTTTCAGGCTGATCATTTCCATAGCCAGCTGGAATATTTTAAATAGAACATTTTGACATTTAATCGCCTGAAGATTTGAATGAGATGAACCATATTATTTAAAGGTGCAGTGTGTAATTTTCCTGCCACATGCAGCATTTATGTCTCTTCCCAAACTCACGTCACTGGCACTAATTTTAAAACATAACAGAAGGACATAATAGAGTCTTCTGCATAGAATAATGACACTGCCACTAGGCATGACATTCACAAGGGCAAAAATTATTTTTTAACAGTAGGCCTATTACAATACTAAAACTGCTGTCAAACTTGTATTGAGCCCAGAATATTCCTTTAATTCAGTATTAAAATAGTTTTGAGTAGGCTTATGCTGCTTTGTTTCATTCTGTCACACAGATAAGTGTGGCTTCTCAAACAAGGAATATCAGTGATATCTTTCAGGTAATAGGGACACAACAAAAAAGCTCTCTGAAAAAGTTCAGTTACAATACTTATACAAAATGCATGTTGTTTTTCATTTAGTACTGATCTAAAAGACATTTACATATAGCGCAAAGAGAAAATAAGTTGAATTTATAAAAATGACCTAGTTTAAAAGTTTACATACACTTGATTCTTAATACTGTGTTGTTATCTGTTGTTGATCCGCAGCATTTTTGTTTGTTTGTTTGTTTAGTGATAGTTGTTTGTGAGTCCCTTGTTTGTCCTGAATAGTTAAAATGCACACTGTTCTTCAGAAAAATCCTTTAGGTCCCACAATTTCTTTGGTTTTTCAGCATTTTTGTGTATTGAACCCTTTCCAACAATGACCGGATGATTTTGAGATCCATCTTTTCACACTGTGGACAACTGAGGGACTCATATGCTACTATTACAGAAGGTTCAAACGCTCACTGATGCTTCAGAAGGAAACATGATGCATTAAGCTGGGGGGTGAAAACTTTTTGAACTTGAAGATTAGGGTAAATTTAAATTATTTTGTCTTCTGGGAAACATGTAAGTATCTTCTAAAGGGCAGTACCACTTGGCAAAAAAAGAAAAATGTACACATCTATACTCTGTTCAAAAGTGTCCTCGGTGTGAAAAAACGAACCTCAAAATCAAACAGTCATTGTTGGGAAAAGTTCAAATACACAAAATTGCTGGAAAATCAAAGAATTGTGAGACCTTAAGGACTTCTCTGAAGAACAGCAGGCAGTTTAACTGTTCAGGACAAACAAAGGACTCATGAACAACTATCACTAACAAAAAAAAAAAAGATCATTCATGTACTGTAACAACTCGATATTAAGATTCGAGCGTATGTAAACTTTTGAACGGGGTCATTTTTATAAATTCAACTATTATTTTCTCTTGCAGACAATATATAAACATCTTTTATGTGAAATATCTTATTTAGGTCAGTACTAAATAAAAAATAAGATGCATTTTGTACGATCGCTCTTATTTTGGTAATATAATTAACATTTTGCAGATTCCGCAGTGTTTTCTGAAATTAATTAATAAAGACATAGATATCTCTGTAAAAACATTTTACTAAAATATGTCAACAAAATAAACATTTTAAACCTAGCTTTATTCAATGTGCAGATTTTTTTTTGTAATTAGATAACGCCTCATTTGCATACGGAAGCATAACTTTTCAGAAAACCTCCAACACAAAACAACTGTTTTATACTGTATAAACTGGGAAGTACAATAATCCTTTTTCGCCCCCTATTCATCTTAAGGAGTGCAACAAAGGTCATGCATATCCAGCTAGTTAGTATGAATTTTTGGGACCATCCTTTTGGGGAATATCCTTTCAACACATTACCTCATTCTTAATGCAACTTGAAGGTCAACATTTGCAACAAATTATTTGCTATTGAAAGATTACACCATCTGCAATGAACTCTCTACACAAACATATCATTCCTGACCATGTTTTTCCTTCAGTAAAGAGCTCAGGACATAATCCCAGCCTTCCCGGCCAATATTGGTTTCACATTTTTATCATCACCTCATTGACCAGCTCCCTACAGGAGCAGAATGGGGCTGTGCAGAAATCTGATGAAAACTGATGAAAACTGGCTCTTTATCTAAACAAGCCAGACCGCCTATGAGAATCTAGTATTGAAAAAGATCACCCAGGTCAACTAGCAGACAATAAAGACTATGAAACCTGTGGCAAAACATTGTGACTGAAAGTTATATAGCTTTAGCGAACTTCTTATTGCTAGTAGCTTTTAGAACTATTTGTTCATCTAATCGCAGACAATACTGGGAGCCTGAATGACTGTTTCCTGTCATCACCTAGTGGAAACACTTTCAAACCTCACAGAAACCTCAAAGTTCCCACACCCACTTATAAACCTACTCTACAGAGACTCTTGGGTAATAGATCTGTTATGAGAGCGTCACGTCTGTTTTCATGGCCGAGATTAAGACCCATTTTTGTCATGTTCGCAGCTTCTAACAGGAAAGATCAGGACATTGCTCAGCTCAAAGAGAAGAATGTTTGGGGAGCTCTTTTATGTCCTCTTTATGTTTTTAACAATGGAGAGAAACTTAATAGAGTAAGTTTACACCGCCAGACTCTTTCAAGCAATCTCCCCCATGTTAGAGACGCATGTAATAATACACCTCAGGGTTCGGAAGCAAAATGCAACTTTGTATTGTAAACATTCGTCATTCCTCTAGTTTGATAGTTTACATGTAAGCTAATTTTGATTGAAAACAAAATGCTGCGTAGAAGGAAAAATATGTCTTGACATTGCATTTTACTCAAGAGATCTTTTTAACTTTTTTTAATCCATCAAATTATAAAAGCCTCTCT